>BPLR01007171.1:0-254385 GCA_021605095.1 Caerostris extrusa | reverse complement strand
GGGAAAAAAGATCTCAGTTGAAACAATTCGACGTTGCCCTTCACCAATATGGGTTTCATGGCCGTACACCAATACGAAAGGCACTCATCAAGTGATATGAATAGACAAAAGAGAGTGATTTTCGCCGAGAAGGGCATCGTTTAAAGCCTATTTCTTTCTGGAACACTGTAATATTTTCTGATGAAAGTGAGTTTAATCTTTACAGGAAGTGATGGACGATTTAAAATATGGAGAGAAGCTGGAAAGCACTGGCACCTAAAAACACCATTAAGACAATCAAGTTCGGAGGTGGATCTGTCCTCGTTTGGGGTTGTATGTCGGCTGGAGGAGTTGGAGAGCTTGCTTTTATTGATGGTATTATGGACAAACATGTATATTTGGGGATTTTAAATGATAACTTTAAAAAAAAAGTGCCCAGTAAGTTGGGGCTTAGGTCAAACTTCATATTCCAGCAGGACAACGACCCCAAGCAAACAGCGAAGATTGTGCAGTTATACTTGCTGTACTATTGCAAGAAGCAATTACACACTCCATCCCAGTCTCCAGACCTAAACGTCATCGAAAATTTGTGGTCGCAATTAGAGAAAGCTGTACATGAGCACGAAATCACAAGCAAGGAAGTTCTCAAGAAGGTTCTGAGAGGAAGAATGGACTAAAACTTCTGTTGAAACCACTAAAACACTAGTAGAATCTATGTCGAGAAGATTGCAAGTTGTAATTCAAGCAAAGGTTATGCAACAAAATATTAATTTGTACGTTAAAAGGAAATTAATAAAGGTGTATACTTATTTTTTTGTGGTGGTGTTTTTTTTTCCTCTCGTCTCAGATCTTTTTTTTTCGTAAAAAAATAAATAAACGTAACAATTTTATAAGTATAGTACGGTAAAGCATAGACTAAAGTATATAAGGTAAAAAATTCAATCATCTTAAAGCTATATTTAATTTGTAATTGCAAAAGTCTCTAAGTTTCTAAGGTGTATATTCAATTTTGTGGCCCACTGTATATGTTTCACTTTAAGTGACGCAATGACCATCTCTAGATACACACTGTTGATTGTTAATAGCAGAGCAAAAAAAACCGGACTCTTAGTTCAAATTGTTAGCGTGTTTTCATTCAACTTACACCTGTGAATCGTTTTTTTTCCCAAATGAAATTGACCAAACGCATAAAAACTCTCAAACATAACAGACGCAACACTAATTACAATGTGCAAATACCCAAATTGAGATCGATTTGGAAAAGCTAAATGAAAGAGGGGAGAAACAAATATCGCACCAGTAAAATAAATATTTCTTAATGATTTCATTTTTTTTATTTCGTTTATATTTATAAATTTTTTATATTTCATTTTAGTGTGATATATTTCTTTTACAATGTGTATTTACTATCAGAATTATTATATTATCTATGTTTACATGTAAGAATAATAGTAAACTCAATAATAATAACTCATTATGTTTCAATTTTCACTCCAAAAAATGTCTATAGTGGGTTTAAATCTAATATGGGGATATACACTCAAGAGCCAAAACATTATGACCACCCCTACATTTTGCAATGAACTCTCGCCTGGATGACGTGAAGGCACGTGATCAGGTGGAAGTGGTATTTAACTGCTGCTGGAGAGGCTGAAGAATCATTCTTTCACTTACTTCTGTGTGTGATGGGACAGGCTGGAGGATCTAAGAATTTGATAGAGGGCAGATTGTAATGGCTCGGAACAAGTATTTCCAAACTGCACGACTCGTGGGTTGTTCGTGATCTAGAGTTGTTAGTACTTATGCAAAGTGGATGAATGACGGTGAAACCAGCAGTAGACGACATGGTGTTGGACGTCCACACGCTATCAAAGAAAAAGGTAGTCGGAGACTGTCTCGCATGGTGAAAAGCAAAACCGGAGCCAGACAGTGGCTCAGCTGACAGCCCAATACAATGCAGGGCCAAGTAGAATAGTATCGGAGCCCACTATTCAGCGGACACTGTTGGATATGGGGCTACGCAGCAAACGTCCCACTTGTGTGCCTTTGCTGACCAAGCGTCTTCGCCAACTGCGCCTGCGCTGGGCCCGAGAACATCGTGACTGGTCCATGGATCAGTGGGAGAGAGTTGCCTGGTCAGATGAATCATGGTTTGTCATTCATCACGCCGATGGCCGTATCAGGATACGCCGTCTTCCAGGCGAACAGTTGTTCCCTCAATGTACAGTAAGATCATACACAGGCCGGTGGTGGCGGTATTATGTTTTTGGGGGACGTTCTCTTGGGCGTCTCTGGGACCCGTGGTTGTGGTAGTGCAGACCATGAATGCTACGGGGTATCTGGAACATCATTGCGGACCAGTTGCACCCTTACATGGCCTCTGTTTTTCCAGCTGGAAATGGAATGTTCCAACAGGACAACCCCTTGTCACACAAGGCTGAAATTGTGTTGAGTGGTTCCAGGAACATGATGCTGGAATTCCACTGTCCTGGCCGCTTAACTCACCGGATATCAATCCGATAGAACACATTTGGGATGTCCTGGGACGGCAGCTCAGAGTTCAAAGACCACCAATTCGCAATATCTCGGATTTGCGTGACCTCTGCTTAAACATCTGGTACAATCTGTCTCCGGCCATCTACCAGGGACTTGTGACATCCATGCGAAGGCGGGTTGAAGCTGTGTTGCGCGCCAAAGTTGGGCCAACTCGTTATTGACAGGTGGTCTTAATGTTTTGGCTCTTGAGTGTATAATTTTATATGCAGCAGGCAACTCTGTTCTAGGTACAATGATGTGATGTGTTGTAGTGTAGTAGTAGTAGTAGTAGTCATTTTATTGAAGTATGAACAACATAATTGACTCATATGACTGTAGAGCGTCATCCAGACTTCTCACACATACCATTCCCAAACTGTAAAGGGGCAACTTAGTTCTAAGGCACAATGATGTGTTGTAGTGTAGTAGTAGTAGTAGTCATTTTATTGAAGTGTGAACAACATAATTGACTCATATGTAAAGCGTCATCATACTTCTCACATACAATTCCCAAACTGTTAAGGCAACTCAGTTCTAGGGACATGATGTGATGTGTTGTGTTGTAAGTGTAGTAGTAGTAGTAGTCATTTTATTGAATTGTGAACAACATAATTTTTTGTACCTTTGAACATTCACTGAAGGCTGTACCGAAAAAAAAATAATATTTTCCGAACGTTTCACTTTCTGTATTAATTGGTAGAAAAGATCTTATGGAAGCTTACGAGGGGCATGCAAAAAAAAAAGCAGGACATGCAGGTTTCGGGTTCGAATCCTGGTGGTGCCATGGATGTTTCTGGTGGTTCGGAATCCACTTTTAAGCCGTAGGTTCCGGTCTCATATGACCATAGAGCGTCACAGAGCCCAATCAGACTTCTCACACACATAACTCCAAAACTGTAAAAAGGGCAACTCAGCTTTAGGCACATTGATGTGGCGTGGTGTAGTAGTAATTTACTGCTCTGAAAACTCTACGTGATTATATATGCTTTACCATAGATTCTAATCCATGAATTTAATTGTGGCGCCTAGTATTTTTAACTATTCGTAATTGTTAAAATTAAACTACTGAATGAAAACTATGCACTAAAGTAATAGTTATCATTTGATTTTTTCCCAAAAATCCATCCGAACTCTTATGTAATACAATAGATCAAACTCTGGCGCTCGGTACCACAGGTTTTGGGTTCGAGTCCTGGCGGTGCCATGGATGTTTGTAGTGGTTCGGAATCCACTTTAAAACCGTAGGTCCCGGTCTAATATGATCGTAGAGCGTTGCGAGGGCATTGTTACTCCGCGTCCATGGCTTATCTTCAAGTTACATGCTCCCCTGGGTAATGCAAAATGAGTAACGTCTGTGCAGTGCTTGCCTTAAGGCATCCAAGACAGCTGTCTAAGTGTTTTGCCAGTTGTATTAGAAAAAACCAATAAATCAAACTAATGTATTGTTGTTGTTGTTGCTTATCCCCTTGATTTAGAATCCTAAACCAAGTCCAGTAGATCATGCTGCATCAATAGATCGTAAACGGTTCTCCCCTCATTCAACAGTTGCCACAGAGGCACCAATACAATCGATGAGATGAGAGGGAGACGCGATGGCCGAACAATGACAAAGGGTATATGTCTTCTCGTCTCCATTGAAGGTCAAACTCTTAGTATGGCCAGTCCTTGGTCTAGCTAAAGCCGTTTGAGCAGATCTAGGACAGGAGCACTGCAAGGACATACCAGGATATTTAGCGCTACTAATGTAATATTAGGTTGCAGAGCGACGAAATAAAAATAATTATTTTTAAAACGATATCTGTGGACATTGCATAGTTTACAAAAATGTTTCTTCAGTTGTAGAAGTGCGCTACTATTCAAAATTTTTGTTTAGGTATCGTGTTTTAAAACTTTAATTTTAAATAATTTTTTAAAGAATTATTTATTTTGCATTTATATGCTCGAAGAATTTCTCCGATTTGGATAATGAATTCCAACGAATCAATTCAGGTGTTTGTACGTTGCCGGTAAGTTAAATGTTACTAATTTTTTACTTTATTATAAAAACGGATTTTAGTATCTTTGTGCAATCAGTATTATAATATTTGTCTTAAAGATTCATTCTAGAATTCAAATTTACTACTTTAATTTAAATTTATTTAGAAAACAGTCAATACCCGATTTCTTAAACTTTATACCTATATGAGCTAAATCTTCTTAAAAATGAATAAATTTTATTAATTTTGTGAAAAGTAAATTCCCTTTTCCAAATTTAAAACTTAAAAGTACTTAACAATGAAATACTTTAACAAAAAATGTCAATAAGTGTATTTCGTAATTTTTTTTATGAAATGTATACTAAAATTTATATAAGATACACTCAAGAGCAAAGCATTATGACCACATGTCAATAACGAGTTGGCCCAACTTTGGCGAGCAACACAGCTTCAACCCGCCTTGGCATGGATGCCACAAGTCCTTGGTAGATGGCCGGAGACAGATTGTACCAGATGTTTAAGCAACGCTCACGCAAACTGAGATATTGCGAATTGGTGGTCTTTGAACTCTGAGCTGCCGTCGCAGGACATTTCAAATGTGTTCTATCGGATTGATATCCGGGTGAGTTAGGCGGCCAGGACATTAACTGGAATTCAGCATCATGTTCCTGGAATCACTCCAACACAATTTTAGCCTTGTGACAAGGGGCGTTGTCCTGTTGGAACATTCCATTTCCAGCTGGAAAAACAGAGGCCATGTAAGGGTGCAACTGGTCCGCAATGATGTTCAGATACCCTATAGAATTCATGGTCTGCTCTACCACAACCACGGGTCCCAGAGACGCCCAAGAGAACGTCCCCAAAGCATAATACCGCCACCACCGGCCTGTGTATGACCTACTGTACATTGAGGGAGCAACTGTTCGCCTGGAAGACGGCGTATCCTGATACGGCCATCGGCGTGATGAATGACAAACCGTGATTCATCTGACCAGGCAACCGGAGTGAACATTTGTTTGGGTTTTGTTTAAAAGCATAAATTAATGGTTTTTGATCCGTTTAAAATTGAAAATTTCTACCCTTTAGCATGTGCCTGAATTTTTTTATTGTAGAGTAAATTGAAAAAACAGTACCATCTCGTATGTTGATAATTTTCATTGGTTCTCATTGAGCTTCATTGAGAAAAAGCAACCGGTTCCCATTTTTCCCGGAATATATTGCATCAGAAATTCCACCAATAGCGACATCGGATGCATCTATCCATGTACTTAATTAAGCTCTGGGAATGGGGTGACGCAAAAGAATGGCTAGGACAACTGCATTTTTGCATCATTAAATGCTTTTTCAGTATTTTCATTCCATTTAAATTCTTCGGAAGACTTAGGAAGTTTAAAAATAATTTCCTTTTATTTTTATGCCTTTTAAAGATTTTACTAACGAAAATTACTATGTCAAATCTTTCCTTGTCAAATCTTTCAGCAAAATCGAGGAAAAAGTTAATTTTGTAACCCTATTACATCAGCATCAACCATTACTGATTTGACTGACCAAGTGCAACAGGTTTGGAACTTTATCCCGCAAAAGGGACAAACGGTACATGTGCGATACAATGCATGCACGTTTGCGTTAAAAATCTTAGACTACAGCATTTATTAAAGTACCACCATTTCTCATTTGAAATAACTTTTCTCGTGCGTACTTAAATCCGCGAACTTGAAACTTTAATTAAATGTTATCTTGTCAAATGCTTTGCCTAAATTTCATTCCTCTAAAACAAATTTTTCTTTGCATTTGGATTTCATTTTCATCAGCACCAGAAAGTCATTTTTAGCCGAAAACAAATATTAAAAAATACTTATTTTAATTTGTGGTTTGATATTAGTCAAATAATAAAATCCACATCAATATCTTGCAATGAAAGAAATCTCTAATGTTTTTAAGTTAAAAATCGAGAACTATTTGCCAATCGCAGACTAATTATTAGCATTTTTAAATTCCTAATAATAAAGGTACATTTCTATTGACAACGCGATGCTAACGTGACGTCAATTTTGTCGAATCAGATTAGCGATCGAGAATGATTGACAGTACTGATCCATTCATTCTACTGTCAATCATTCTGGATTTCTAATCTGATTCGTCAAAGTTGACATCGTGTTAGCGTCGCGTTAACAATGGAAATACTCTAAATCTGTTTCTTTAAAAGTTCTTCCACTTTATTTATTGTGTTAAATTTTGTAGTATTAATTCTAATGTCAATTGTATTAACTTTATTTTTATTTCTGAGCACTGAAATACATCTTTGATATACACATTTATAATAAAATATAATCTTTCAACCTCGTCTTGTGCACTCCCAGTTGGGGATAACTCTCCAGTTTGAAAACCACCCACTATAATGCAGATTCTTAGTGTTAAATAAATATTAGTTATGAAAACTTTTCAACGCTTCATATAGGCTCATATCTACAAGAGTGTTGCAGCTCCTCTCATTCAAGGAGTTATTATGGGATTCAATTGCACCATACTTGCGTAAGTATGTTGTCACTACGACTATCTTGGTTTCTTCCGTTCGGTGGTTCAATTTTTCTTATTAGCTGCAGCTGTTTGGTTCGAGAAGTCTTTAATAATCGATTCAGATATTTTTTGAAGTTTAATTTATTTTCATACAGTTAGTATTTACAAATAATATATATACAGAGTTAATCTTAATACTCGGATGGTAGCAGCTCATCTCAAAGGTAACAGTTCACCTCCGAATCCAGGTGGAAAACCGGTTTTTATAACACTAGCAGCGCCACACAGTGTCGCGTTGTAAAAAGCTTATAAATTCAAACATATGTATTGCTTTTTAAAGCCCCAATACATAAAAGATGAAATGGATGCTTGCAAATACTAATCTTCAGGAAGTTCATAGAAATCGTTTCTTTAAGAATGTCTGACGTTAACTTCACTTTGTATTTTAAGATTGATTAGAGATGTACCAATAACCTTGGAAAGAATTGATTTTTAACTAATGTTTAAAACACATTAAAAGTTTCCTCAAAATATAACATCAAGAGGTAAATATTTTTGAACAAAAAAAAATGCACGATTGGAATTCTTCCTTTTCAAGATACTCTAAAAAATAATCATAAATCCAAAAAAATGCACGATAAAATATATATGAATCTAAGATTATTTTATCTAAAGTAGGAATGCATTTATTAATTTACAGCTTGCGAGACAGTCATATCTCAACTTCAGTTGTCGGACTATAACTACTATAATTGAGCAAGAGCTTGCGTTAAATTTTGTTTGCGGAAACGTACAAAATGTTGCAGAAGGCATTCGGTGAGCATTCCTATATCGGTAAGAAATGTTGGATTTTGCTGTTATGCCCCAAATTGGCGCTGTAAAAGTAAGGTTAAGTCTTACAAGTTGTTTGAAAAGTAATATGCCTCCTGTAATGAGTTTATAATTAAATTCCTCAGTGATTAAGTTCGTGCCTCGTAATCGTTGGTGGCACATGGAATTATTGTTAGAATTATTCCGCTGGAAGAATGGAGTTAATAGAACAAAAGTTGGAAATATGCGAAATAATAACAGCAATAATCGAAAAGTTTCCCTGCGTACTTCGGTGGAAATTTATTATCTTGCCCAGGTTTTGAAAACATTATTATGTGAGCATTTTTTCCAGATTGGCAGGATGCATTTGAATTTTAAACTATTAATTTTGAATTATTAAACTAAGTGAATTTTTTTAGAGGAAAGCACAGCAAAAAAAAAATTGCAGTTGGTGAGAAAAAAAATATATTGCAGTTATTATTATGATTATTATTGATGAATGTATATGTATGGCATACGAAAAAACACCCATTACGTGTCACTACATATATTGATATATATATTTTCAAAACATATGTTGATTATGTTTGTGTCAAATTTTGAATATTACGAATCTGTGCAAAAATTCCTGTTATCTATTATTATTAGTGAACAAAATATTATCGTGACAATTATCGAAGAATAATGATTGTGACTCTACGAAATTTTTAATTATTTAAAAGGCGTGGAAGTAAAAAAGTTTGAGAACCTCTTCTATGAAGAGTTATCAACCTTTTTTATTCATATAAGTCTCGGGAAAAAATACCAACATTTACTTGCAATTCCCGTGTAAAGACGCAAACTTTTATTTCGTATATCGGAAAACCAGCAAACATCATTTCTGGCATAGAGTTACAGATTTATGGTGAAGTTCATAAACAATCTTGTGAATTTCATTGATATTTTGTATTACGAATTTTTTACTATTAATTGAATTTGGCTGAGGAAAATTTTAATATAATTGAGTCACCTGGATTTATTTATACTCAATATGGCATATATATTTTATTCTTTAACAAAAAAATATAATTTTTCGCAATCTGACTGATTTGATTGGATGCAAATCTTTCTGATATACATGTTATTAAGGTACAAGTTTAGTTTACTTAATTTCTACTCGGCTATAAAAGAAATAATTAAAAAATAAATTTTTAAAAAAATCCGAAAAATTTATTACCAAAAGTTATGTTATTTCCAATAATAAGCGCTTTCTCTTTAAGGGGACCCGGTGGTATAGAATTTTCAAAAAATTGAATTTTTTTTTCGATATTTCGAAATTATAATCCTTTAAGAATATACTGCTAAATTTTTGTAATGATATTGACAATATTTTAACTTCTACAGCCCATTTAGCAGGTCAGCACAGAAGCAGGTAAAAGGGCCGGGCGGCCCGATGAATAGATTTATTGTTCGTAGGAATGCAGCTGCTCGGGTCTTCTTTATTCCCCTAAATATAACATGGGCGGGGTTTTATCACAAAGTCTCGACGCATGAAAATCCACAGAACTCATATTGTCCGGTAGGTCCTGAATCTTGGGGTAAATAGCGTAAAAATGAAGCTGAAGGTACTTCGGAAACCTTGCATCCACCTGCTCTAGATGACGAAGCACAAGAAATATTGAAGCCGATTTACGAAGATTTAACTGCCGATGATCTATTAGAAAGATGTCTCGGCAGTAACACTCAAAACAATAATGAAAGTTTCAATTATTGTGTATGGAGGGGCCTGAATGGCCGAGTGGCTAGTGCTCTGGCGCTCGGTACCACAGGTTTCGGCATCAAGTCCCGGTGGTGCCATGGATGTTTGTAGTGGTTCGGAATCCACTTTAAGCCGTAGGTCCCGGTCTAATATGATCGTAGAGCGTTGCGGGGGCATTGAAGATAAACCACGGACGCGGAGTAACAAGTTACGCGCGCCCCCTGGGTAATGCAAAGTGAGTAACGTCTGTGCAGCGCTTGCCTTAAGGCAACCAAGACAGCTGTCTAAGTGTTTGCCAGCTGCATTAGAACAAAAAAAAAAAAAAAAAAAAATTATTGTGTATGGCAACTTGCGCCAAAGCATCAATTTGCCGGCAAAAAAAATCGTCGACGTCGCAACATATTTGGCTGTTGTACGTGCATTCAATGACGGCTTCACAGCTATCTTAAAAATCATGGATGTAATGGGCATTAAAATTGGTCCACAAGCGGAGCAATTCGCCCGAAAAAGTGATGCCTAACGAGTCTATAAAGCCGATTCGTCAGAGCACCAGTGACTCCAAGGAGGCCAGAATAGCTCGGAAAAAAGTTAAATCCGAAGAAGCAGAAATATATGAGCGAATAGAAGGGATATTGTATGGTGCTGGTATTGCAGATTAATTGTAAGTATATATTTATGTCTGATTTTATTGAGAATATGCTTACCTGAAACTTCAAACTCATTTATTTCGAAACTACTTTTTTTTTGTACGGTGTGAGGGGAAAAAAAAAAAAAACATTTACTGAGCCGATTGGTCTCAAATTTTACTATGTTATTCAGTACACCAGTACCTATCGCTGGAATTTAAAAAAAAGTTTTTGCGTTGAATACTTCTTATTTTTTTGCATATAAAAAATAAAGAAAAAAACAGTCTCTTTTCTGTATGTAAATTTCTACAACGCGCCATTTTGTCAAATTTTTTTTTAATTCTAGTTCCTGCGATAATTACCCTCATACTGATCAGAAAATATTTTTTGTTTACAGATAAGGGAAAAAGCCAAAACTTGACCCATCACCCAGGTCCATATTTAGAAGGAGGGCAACTTCAGCGCCACTCCTTAAAATTTTTATAATTATAAATTTTTGTATATTATTAAAGGGATTTAATATATCTATAAAGTTTGAATAACATTGTTCATTGTTTCATTAAAAAATCCTGAAACCTCGTCAAATTCACGGGAGCTAGACCACCGGGTCCCCTTAATATTTCATGATAAAATAGACTACATTCATTTGCTTTTAAATCTTCAACCATTACACACAACGAAGGATAATCATTGATGAAAGGAAAAAAAAATGCCTTGTTTGAAACGATATTTTGTATTACGAATTTTTTTACTATAGAAAAAATAGTTTTAAAAAGAAATATAAAATTTGATAACATTAAATAATACTAAAATGAACAGTTCACTGGATTGTTCATTCGTAGCTAATTTTAAAAAAATAAATAGTTTTCTCTTCGTTTCTTTCCACGATTTTATTTCTTCGATTTCCCCTCTACATTCCAGGAATCCACCGTAAAGGGAATGATATTATCCGAACCCTCCGCTCCCCATTTACTACCAAAAGGTTACCATGACAAACATCCCATAAAAAGGAATTTCTCGCCATGCTGGCGAGTGGCAATTTGGCGCCAAAAACAGTAACTGTAACCGGGTGCACTCCATTCGGTAATACTCCCGGTAATCCAACAAGTGAATCAAAACTTGCAGAGAATTTGAAAACTTATGGTAAGTGTTAACCATTAAGAATCAGTTTCAAGTTCATTAGTTTGAAACATGATTATTGACATTGAAGCATTAAGTAATGTGTTTTCTGAACTGTCATGTCCTAAATGCTTTAATAACAACATTTGTTTACTTGAAAATTCGAAATATAGACTGTGCTCCCATTTCACTTCGAAGTGTGGTAAGTGTTATTTTTTAAAATAATTTTCTTCAACCCAGAAAACACTAAATGTTTCTGAAGTGAATATGAGATTTGTCTATGGCATGAGTCAAATAGGCAAAGGTTAGGTTTTCTTCAGCATATAAATTTTGTGCAACAATGAATTTGCCAGCACTTTCAAAATCAGGAAATAAAAAAGCATGAGCACAAACTTTTGAAAGTTGTCACAGATGTAGCTAAAGATTCCATGTGCAATGCAGCTAAGGAAATCGCAGAAAATTTTAACAAAAATGAATATGGCGTTTCTGTAGAAGGAACATGGCAACGTAGAGGACATACTTCATTAAATGGCTGTATCAATGGAAAGTATAGACTTGGAAGTTATGCCTTCATAGTGCCCCACCTGCAGAATATGTTGCTTTAAAAGCAGATCATATATGCCAAATGCAACTATGAAGACTCTTCTGCCAAAATGGAATCCATTGGGGCTTATCGCAACTTTTCAAGATAAGTGAAATCTCCACAGTTGAAATACACAGCCAATTATGGAGATGGCGATTCCAAAGGGTTTTTGTCGGTGCAAAACATTTTTGGAATAAACAGTGTATTAAAACTAACATGTATTGGCCACATACAAAACACATGCAACAAAGTGTCCTTTCATCATTATTCCATTGTGCATCGAATAAAAAGAAATCCATGCATGACCAGTGTCCTATGGAAAAGAAAGTGTTTTTATCAGCAAGTTGTGGCAAATGGGAAAACCATCAGTGAAAAATACACTGGTCTGCTAAATGATATTCTGAATATAATCAAGCCAGTGTATTTAGAATTATGTTCAAGAGATCTTCTGGAAAAACTCGGAATGCAAATGAACTTTATGGTGAAAAGTATCAAAAGAAATTTTTGTTTTGCTGAAAACTGCAAAATTAGGAGCCTATAATATGATGAAGCAATTCAATTTAATGATGGATATATGGGATGCCTAAAGGTGTTTAGAAAACTGAACATAGAAAATCCTCAATTTTTACTTTAAAGGGCTACAAACATCTTGATAACACCAGAATTCAAGAAAAAGCATAGGAAAATTGAGAGGTCTTGAAATTTGAGAGAAAGAAAAGTCTCATTTAATGACAAAGAGGGTGAATTTTATAAACCAGGAGGATTTTAACATATAGCACAAAACTTTTGTATTTTTAAAAATTTACAAACATTTAATTGCATATCTCAAAATGTGTTCTTATGCTTTTTGTTTCCATGTGAAACACCATAAATATGTATTTATACCAAATGTCACATTTTTGTTATAAATAATTTTGATCCAAGTTTTGTTTAAAATAATTTCCAAGGTCTATTTCCTGTAGCTAACAATTAAAATAAAAAAATATTTATGTAAACTTGGAAATGCATGCAAATTTTGTGTCAACAACATTTAAACCAATAATATATAAATTTACCAGACGTCTATTCCCTGTAGAATGTTTGTACAAACTCAGAAATTAAAAAAAAATATTGATTTGATTTTTGAGTTGTGTTTTGTAACAGTATCACATAAAAAAATTTCATTAGCTAAAAATTGATATTTTTAAATGTATTCATTCCGAAGATGTTCGTGTATCTTAAATGAAAATTTTAAAAATACTTAATTGCACTTTCCTACAGCCACATTTTTCTAATATTAATTGAAGTAAAATACTGGGGTAACTATGGATATAGCAAAAACTTTCTTAACTACACATCAAATTTGCTGAACCTATGGATAAAACAAATCTGACTTTTTTCAGATTTTATGTTGTAATTTTATTAAAAAGTTTCATATGACCTACTTTCTGATTTTATTTTACCATTATCTACAGAAAACACATGAATGTTTTATACAAATGAAACAAAAGAGATGGAGAAGTTTTAGAAACAGACATTCTGAAAATATGTATATTTAACAAAACTTCTAATAGGGATAACATTTGTTTTTCAGAGTACAATCATTCCAATAAAATATTTATCGGTATTAATATTAAATAAATTTTTTAAAAAGACACTACAAAAATATAGCTATTATATAAATGAAAAGATTACAAATTTGACATTCCAAACCTTTTATTGTATACACATTACATACAGCTCATATATATATATTATCACAAATCAGACACAGAAAATAATATTCTGCTTCCAGGCTTTTGATACATTAATACTAATCTTTTAACAATGATATTTAAAATCTTATCTATAAATATACAAAAAAAAAAAAATAATAATAAAATAACACCTACAATGAAGTTGAACAATTTACATATTTATTCTAAGATAATTTTTATTTTAATTTTTCTAGAAACAGTATGCATGTAAAATACATGTTATATTATTAAATGCTATAAAACTCATCATTTTTTGAAGGGCAAATTCACTTATACTGATGTACCACTCAAAGACAGAAATCTTCACGAAATAATTTTAAAAAAGCAACTTTTAAACAAAATTCAAAAACACATTAAAAATTTTTAAACTAGTGCAATAATTAACTTCCATTTAAGCCATATTTAACTTGCATCATTTAAAATTAAATGGACTTGATAATTTTAAAGTGTGATAAACATTGTTCATAATTTAAATTATAAATTAGTAGAAAACAATACAACCAACAAATTGCTAGAAAAAAAAAACGAGTATTAAACTATGAAATTTCATTAACAAGTATCTATAAATAAGTATAGGTATTTGTTAACAAAAACAAATAAAATATCACAAAAAAATGGTTACTATAATTAAAAAGACATTTTTGTAACAAATTGTGCTAAGAATTGAGATTCTCTAATAAAGTTACCTATTAGCTAAAAAAATTATATCTAAAACAGCACAATCGTTGTAATAAGTCTCATGCCAAACGTCATTACAGAGTAAAAATAAAATTAAAAAATACTGTTTTTAAATAAATATTAACAATAAAAGCCATACTTTAAATGCTGGTCACATAAAAGCACCCGATACCGAATAAATGCAACATTGAAAGGATAAATTACTTAAATTTGTAATCCACTGAACAAATGAATGATACAAATTCACATGGATGGAATTAAAAAAATTTCTTAGACAGAAATGCATATTTTAATGCATAAGTCCATTGTTATAGATTTTGCTGCAAATACTTCTATAAAAAATATGCAGCATTAGAAATAACTTATTTTAAAATAATATCACAATATGCTGACTTCTCAAAGAAGAGAAGCTTACAATGTTTGAAAGGAACCACTATTTTTTGTTATAAATTCATAAAACATTTGGCATAAATTATATTAACTAGACTTATTTCAATATTTTCCAACACAAATTTTAATTTTTGCTCCTTACAGCAACTGCAGCCACTAATGCAGCTCCTCGCCCACTTCCATCCTCAGATAACATAAGTTCAAACTGTAAAAATTAATAGAAAATATAAATAATTAGAGCTAATATTTAAATTATGCTGTTCAGTAAAGAAATGTTTACAAGAATAGAAGTGATTTTGTTTTTCAGTTAATGGATGCTGAATAGGAAAATTTCTAACTTAATCTTAGAATAATTTGACCAAAACATTTTAAAATGTAATGTTGAAATGCTAAGAATGAAATTTAATAATTTTGCCTTTTTTGTATACATGTAGTCTTTTCACCTATTTGTGGGGAAAGTGTAGTGCATTTAAATACACATCTAAAAATGTTTGCAGATTATTATTTCAATTTTGTTAACAGTTTCTAACAATCTCCAAGACATTTTTCTGCATTTGTAAGATATCACTGTGGTAATCATAATGTTAACGATTCAGCTTTAAAATTTTGGCAGCGTAAAATTCCCAATGCGACAACAAAGGTTCATTTGTTGTACAATGTAATAACACCCCTTTAAAGTAACAAATAAGTCAATTTGTCCCGAAATTTCAGCTTAAGAGCATTAACAAATTTTTTAAAACTGTATGACCAGAAATCTTGGTATATTATATATACATTTTTTTTTTCTAATGCAGCTGGCAAACACTTAGACACTTGATCTTGAATGCCTTAAGGCAAGCGCTGCACAGATGTTACTCACTTTGCATTACATAGGGCGCGAGTAACTTGAAGATAAGCCACGGGCGCGGAGTAACAATGCCCCTGCAACGCTCTACGATCATATTAGACCGGGACCTACGGTTTAAAGTGGATTCGAACCACTACAAACATCCATGGCACCGCCGGGACTCGAACCCGAAACCTGTGGCACCAAGCGCCAGAGCGCGAGCTAATCGGCCATTCAGGCCCTTTTTCTTAAAGTAACAATTGTTAAATAATTTTACTGAAAACTGATGTGTTTGATAATGCAAACAAATTGTTTCTTTGAAGCTTAATTTTCCCAATATAAATGGCAAGAACTTAATATTTTTTAATGTTAATTTGTAAAAAATAAAAAAATTAAAAATAAATAAACTCTATTATACTAGGAGAGGGATTAAACATTAAAAATGATACAAGAATGCTCAATTGTCATATGCCATTTGGGTATTAAATATATTTGATTTTCTGAAGTTTATTCACAATGAAATAAACTTACTTTGTAACTGGGATCTGTCAATTCTTCAATTTTTTTCTCCATAAGCTCTTTGAAATGTGGGTGATATCTGTACACAGATCCATCAACTCCAACAGTTGTATGGGTTCGTTTCATTTTATTCAATACTGTGGCTACAGCTAAATAGAAGGGGGGAAAAAATCAACAAAAATTTTGTAAATTAAGATTAGAAATTTTATAAATTACATTTTCAAATTATAAAATGCCTTTGATTATGTATAATAATATTTAATTGTCAAAATTGCTAAACAGTAACTTGATTTATTTCATAACTATGTGTTAGTAAAGAGGTGTAGATAGAGAAACAATTATATACAGGAAATTCTCTAACAAACTTCTAATGTGAAAATTATCTGGTAAACAATTTATTTTTTTTGTACTTGGCTGATTAGTAGTTTATGGAACAAGGATGAGATTTGGCCAAGCTGCAACAACCAATATGTAACACAAGAAAAGCCTTGTATTGATAAAAAGCCACTTAACAGAAGTGAAATAGTACAAAAAAAAAAAAGTTAAAATAATGTAAAAACATTATTTAGATTAGATCAAATTTATTAAGTAATATTGGAAGAAAGTTCAATCAAAGCAAATTTAAAACTGGAGAATCTAAGAACATGCATTTTCACTGTATCCAGTTTTGGTTTTGTTTAATCAAGTCTTTGGATATTTTCGACTTTTAAATTAAGAGAACTAGCAAAAATGACCTGGCATTGTCTAGATTTAGTAAATAATACATACTTTAATTCAAGTGAAAAAAAATACTTTGCAATTCTATAATTACAACAAAACTGCTTATATTATGCAATGAATGCCTCCACAATTAGGGCAACACTGAAAAAATTAAACAATACTACTCTAAAATTTTCATATAGCATTAAGACTCATCTACTCAGCCAAAAAATTGCACACAAAGAAAAGGACCATCTACATTGAGTGGAAGATTCTATTGGAAACCCGAAGTACTGCTAATAAGAAAATAGTTCCAATGAAAACTATTTTTGGGGGCTTTCAATTATTTACTTATATGCTTCATTTAAGCATTTTCAGAGTTGGGAATTTTAATTTTCTTTTAATAAAAATAAATTTTAAAAAAATTTCGTAATTAAAGTAATTAGTAAGTACGGTCAACAGGAAATTGGTAAACTCGAATCTTGTGTTTTTTTTTTTAAAAAAAGATACAATAATACTACTATGCCCAAAAAGTAAGACCAATTTTTATTTTTTTCAAAAACTCTTTATTAATAACTCTTTAGAATACTCTTCTTATTTAATTCTTTAAAAATCTTTTTAATTTAATACTAACTTTCAGAAAATATGTATATTTTTTTTTTACTTGGTCTCATTCGGAGTCATGCCTTCACAGGAAGTTTGAAATTTGCCCTCAAGAAATCAATCTATCCATCTATCCAAAAGAAACACCCAAACGCACATAATTTAGGTTTATGAATAACACACAAGGACAAATTTTTATATAATAAAATATTTCTAAGGTCTGTACAACATCTTTTCATCTTTACAGTCCACATTTCACAACAGCTGTGAGAAAATGTGAATGCAGCTTCTTTTTATTATGTTTTCCCAGCTCATATAGTCAAGATTGCAACAAACGGCTCTAAAATCAGATGCTACAAGGTGCTTACAGTGTTTTCTCAATATAAGATTGTTTTGCACATTGGATATTTTTTTCCCAAAGCTGCTGCCTCTTCTTGTGTAAAGGCAAATTGACGAAATTAATTGCTCCTTTTAATATAAATTAATTTTTTTCCTATGTTGCCCTTCTATACATTTGAACCATAACTTTTCTTTGAATCCATTCCTCAGAAAAAAATACTTTTACAGCGATGATATAAAAGAAGCCTTTTGTTTCTTTTTTCAAACAAATTTTCTGCTCTAGTACAGTTACCAGGACTTTAATTGTAAATTTAACCAGAAAACAGTAAAAATTGTAATGAAATTATTTATAACTGCATAGAATGACACATTCAGAAAAGCAATGTTGTGAAACAGTGCATTCTTTCAGGGATCACAGCTATAGTGCATACCTAATTGACCTTTATGGGTGGGAGGGGGTAAGGAGTACACACTCTCCACAGAGCATCTTGATATTCTAGGGAAAGGAAATCAAACCTTTAATATCATTAGAAAATTTGGTATTCATCTGCAGAAGGGAGTATGGAGATATATGAAAAAGTAATACTGTAACGGAGGATAAATAAACATTTTATATTTTAAAAAATTCTTAAAACACTCAATTTTTATGTTAAAATTTTTTTTAAACCTAAAATAAAAAAAAAAAAAAAATTTCAGTTTTAAAGGCAAACTATGGATTAAATGTAATTTAAGTACATAAAATAAATGTATGACTAAATATTTACCAGCTGAAACTAAGTGGGCAGCACGTGTAGAGACAGCAGTGCAAACAAGCTTGAGAATTTCACAATCTTCTTGTGATGCATCAGTAATACCCATCTTCTGCAGTACAGTCATGGTTTCATTTACTTTATGCTTAGGATCACTAATAAGTATAAATAAAAAATTATGTAAGTATCAATTCTGAAAGTTTCCAAACTGCAATATTAGATGATAAAATTTAAATCAAGTGAAAATTTAATTATAATGAAACAATTTTTTCCTGAGAAAAATTTCACAATTATAATAACTATAATTAAACTGATAATTTTCATAAAAAAAAATACAAAATTATTTCAGATAATAAAATTCAACAAATCTTTAAAACAATTTTTTTTTAAGTAAATTTATTAAATAAAATAAATAGAAAGAATGATAGTTGTGAAGTAAAGTAATTACATTTACCTTTCAACATTTGAGACATATTTTGTTTTAAATGCATATGGAGTTTCGAATTTTTCTGATAGCTTTCCTTTGAATATTATTCCATCATTTGCAAGTTTTACCAATATCCGCCGAGCTATTTCCCCCATATACATGCCAGAGATCATTTTTCAAATCTGGAAAAAAAAAAAAAAAATAAATAAACAAATTATTTAAGAAAAACTAAAAAATTATCAAAACTTAACAATTTTAATATATATATAATCAGGGGAAAAGTTTCTGTAATTTATACAACAATTTCAGCATTCAGATTTTTTTAAATAAATCTAATATATACAATTTTAAGATTTAAACTACTATTACTTAACAAATATAATTGCTTTTAGCATGTCATTTGTTAATTTATCAGATTAAAAAGTCATAAAATCTAGTAGAGATCAACTTCACGTATTTAAAAATTCTAAAATTACCAATAAGAGTTAACTACTTTAAATAATTAGCTTTGATCTTCAGTTATAAATTATATATTTTTAAAATATAAAGCATTTTCTTAAAATTTAAATAAAAATTAAGAGGAATCGGAAATCTTAATATACTTACAACTGCTTTCCCTTATTGAGTGAAATTTCATCAATTTGGTGATCAAAAGATGTTCGTAAGAAGTCTAAGCATTTATTATCACCAAATGCACCCCATTCAGTATTGATAATGACTTGTTCAGGAGGATTATTATCACCCGTCCAAGTTTCAACATTTTCCAATCTTTCCATGTAACAAGCATTTGTTCCAGTTCCTGTAATAATGCAAAAAAGGAGAGAAATGGCTTTAAATAAAAATCAAAATTAAATTATATCTTTAGAGAAATCTTAATAAATACTATACAAACAGGTCCATCTCTAAATGAGGCATTTTTAATAACTATATTCATTATGACATTAAAAAATAAAAACTGATACAAAAACTGAGAAATATTAGCCAAGCAAAAACATTCCTATATGTTCTAATGGAAAACCATTGTTTCCCCAAATATATAGCCATGTCACTGTTTTTAGAGTCATTACTTATACCTTAATACATAACTGAAATTTTTAAATTATAAATTTAAATTTATCTTTCAATTAAAAAAAAAAAAAACCTGTTTGAAACAAAGCTGCTTTTCAAATGCTTAAATCTAAGTGAGGAATGCAAGGGGAGAATCTTGAGGAATGCAAGTCATTAGAAATCACAAGAAACATTTGAATAAAGAAATATATTTGAAGGCTCAAAGAATAATCCAAGCAGATACAAGATAATGAGATGTTTTTAAAGAGCTTAATGTTGAAAAATTGGCATTGATATTAAACTGCCAAAGTAATTTAACAGTCTTTAAAGATTAAAAGATTAAAAAAAAAAAAAAAAAAAAATTTCACTTGTTACCATCTTTGAATAATAGTATATTTTCAATAATTTGTTAATTTTCAAATGTTTTTACTTGGAAGGTATGTTAAATATTACAAGAATTAATAATTCATAATAATAATTTATGTATACCAAAATATTAAAATTTAACACAAACAAAAGAAAATACAACACTTTCAATTTTGTCAATATTATAAAAAATCTGAATCTGTCTACCTAAATTAGATAACTTACCAACAATCAATCCCAGTCGACAATCCTTGTTCTTATGAGCACACGACATTAAAGTGCCAGTAGTATCATTAACTACAGCAACAACATCAATATCAACATTCTGAAAAGAATAATCTATTTAAATGTCATAAAAATAAATTTTGAACAACTTTCTACTTAGTTGAAATTAAGAAATAAACTTTTAAATTGCTTATCCTTCATTTTGAATTTTATCAATATTACTGATTTAATTTCAGAAATTTATAACAAAATAAATTAACTTTTAACTAATTTTTATTTTTTCTATATACATATTTAAATAAAATTATAAAATAAAATATTATATGCGCTTTTTATGAATTGATTTTATAAAACTAACCTTACGACGTTTAACTGCTTCACGAAGAAGTTGAACAACATCATTGCCTTGAACACCAGAACAATTAAAACCTTTGGTCCACCCAACCAGTATTGCACTAGTTAAACCCTTTTGAAGACACGGGAAACTGAATGTGAATCCAAGTGGTAATGTTCGGTGGGTAAGGCCAAGTTGTTCCAAGTAATGCGATAGACATTCTGCTATATGATCAAAGAGCTAAATGAATATAGAACAGAATTAGTAAAACAGGGAAGAAATGGCATTTTAATTTTGATGCTAAGTTTCCCTAGCTACTTTTAGAAAAAATAAAATGAATATTTTAAAATCCTAAATTAATGTTTCAAATAAAATTTATATTATACAAATATATTATTTGAATCATTAGATACATTGTCTTGATGCCATTGTTTAATTTATTAAATTGAAAATTTTCTAAAAGCAAATGAAAATTGTAAATTACAGAACATTAAATTTTTAATAAACCAAGAAAATAACAAATAACTACTTTATTTAATATTAATGAATACTGCACAAATGAACTGGTATAAATTATATATTTATGCAAATATTTACTATTTACTAAATAATTTCACAGATTTGAAAAAACTCACAATGTATACATATAATTTGTCACATTTTTTGCATAATAAATATTAAAACACAAGACTATGTTAAAAACTGAAAGTAAAAATAAAATTAGCAAGAACCATAACACATTACAAAAAATAAATAATGGCAATATATTTTTAAAATAATTTACATGCTATGCTATGCTATGGAAATTTTTAAAGAATGTTTAATAGGGTCATACTTTAAAACCATTGTATTATTTAAATATTTAATGACAGTTAATGAGTAAATGATTTCTTATTCCTCCATTTTTGTTTTAACATTAATCACCTTCCAAAAATTGTTTTTACCTAAAATGGAAATCACTTACTTGTTCACCTGACCCAAGCATTATTGATTGAGGTATTTCATAGATTTCATTCATCATATTAAACTGTTCTCCATCCAAGTCAATACACAGGACTCTGAAATTAGTTCCTCCCAAATCCAGAGCAAGAAATTTACCTTTCTCTAAAATATCAAAAATTAAAATATAAAATTCAAATATATAATTTTATTTATTATTTTTAGCAAACATACTTAAAATTAAATCAAATTATTCATATTTCATTTACATTTATGGAACTTCATTTCTAGTTCTTTAAGGATAAATAAAAGTTTACAAAGTAGCAAAAATTTATTAAAAATTTTAATAGCTTTAATGCCCATTTATTTAGAGTTTAAATCAACAACTTAACGATAACAATATGAAAAGTGACGAGACCTTGATTGCACAGAAAAGTTCAATTGTAATATTCCAAAACACTGAGTAACTAAAGACTGCATTTCAAACGAGATTCATTTCTCCACTTAATATTGAATGAGAATGGAAATTTGATATTTTTGTAATTAAAAAAGTAAGTCCTCCCTCCCTCCAATTCAAATTTCTTCAAAAATATTACCTTATGAATTCTACATATAAATGTAGCTACAATGACTCAAAATAAGCACCTGATTTCATATATTCATGATGTAACATATTATAAGATAAAAAGCTTCTTAATATTTCCTGCAATTTAAAAATATTATAATTCAAAATTTTCATTTATATTCACTCACCAGACCCATTTGGAACATCTCTGACAAAGGTTGGAAACATTTTTACTGTTGCAGTTTTATGGGTATTTGCTCCTAACCCATTATTAAATTCTTGCAGTAAAAGAGCAGAAACTTTAAGAAGCACATCATTACTTAGTATAAAATCTTTTAGCACAGCTTCAACCTGAAATTTAGAGTAAAAAATATTTCATAATTGTCACACTAGTTAAACAAAAAAAAAATGTAACATTATTTTATTTTGTTGGTCTACAATAAATCATTAAGTCAAATGAAAACGTCCTGTGCATCTTCTCCCCTTCCCTCTTTAATTCATTTAATTTCAAAATATAATACATGTAGAAAAATAAAATAGACCTCTATTTTAAAATTAGATACAAAAAGAAACTAAAAGAATATATAAGAGAATGTGGTGCAGATTAACATGCATATAATATGTAGGTGGCCATCAAAATAGAGGTAGAAAAAAAAGCTTTTTAACAAATACCATCTTCATTATACAAATAGCCACATACAAATAGGAAATTATTTGTATAAATCATGAAAGGTCCAGTACAGATATTGATGGCATTTTCTATGGACTCTTCTTTGAAATAGAGCAAATTGCCCCAATAATAATGAGATTCAAGAATTGGGACAATCAACAGAGATGTCAACTTCATCTTCATGCTTTCAACCCTGCATAGACAGGTCTAGTTGCATAGATTGGAATGTTATCATATTAGAAAAAAATCTTTTGAAAGAAACAATATGTGGATCATATGATCCCAATTACTTGTCTTTTAGGATAATAGGCTCTGTAGAAAACCCTAACTAGCTACTTAAATCACAATAGAACTGCTTTTACACAAAAAACATCCTACTATATATTTGTGAAGACATTCTTACAGTGCCCATACCCACATGTGGAGAACAAAGTGAATGATAACTCATCCAGATCGCATCATTTTCTTCCATATATCATTTGGCCAGGTTTATGGTTGTGATATTACTTGTGAATATGCTTTGCTATCAGATCAGTCAAAAAAGTGCCTTTGGAATTAATACCATGCTACAAGTTTGTTATTAATATAGTTCCCTTTTAAATGACATTGGAAGCTATATATGTCTGTCAATTTGACTGTGCCATCTTTTGGAAATTGCAATTTACTTTAACATATGACAGTTTTTACTCAGTTTAACCTTTCATCAACTGTTATGCCCAACAAATAATTGCTTCCCTTACATGCTGCATTCACACATTGCTTTTATTACTGTAGCTCTAGAAATGCCCAATGTTAAAGGTTGTAGTTACAGATTCTCTAAACAGACAAAAGACCCAATTTACTCTCTGGAAGTCTACTATTCGACATTCCGCACTTATAAAATAAGCAGTGTTTCATAATAGATTTTGACAATACATACACAATTTGCATGTAAAAATCCTGGTATTTTCTTTGCTTGTATCCCTTCATAAACATAATTAATAGCTATTTCCTTTATTTTGATAACCACTTGTACATACTTGTTGATAATATTGGTTTATAACTAATAATATTGAGAAATTCAAATGCTTAAGAATACATTTAAAAGACTATAGTTCTCTTTAAATATTCTTATTTATTACTATTACTAAAAATAATTTCATAAATATCAATGGAATAATGCTAGTTTATGGAAACTAAAGAATTACATTTCATGCAATTAAAAACATTACTTTATCAAGTAAACCAATTTGGCAACATTTTCTTCTCGCCACTAACTATACAACCTACACTCAAAGCGATGCATTATTAATCACTACCATATTAAAAAATATGAAACCCAAGAGGGTATTGTCAAAAACTGTCATTCGGCCATTTCAACTCAATGTATTATTTCTAATAAAAATAAATGAATTCTTAAAATATTTAAGATTCATTAATAAGCAGTTCAATTCTTCAAAAATATATATATTAAATATTGCAATCAATATACTTATATTTTGAAGTTTACAGAATTCCTCAAATAAAAAGGCTTTATATGAAATTTAAAAAGATTCAACACATTTAAACAATTTCAAAATTAATGCACAGAGCTTAAGATAAATTAAGTGGACATAACTAGAAATATATTTACTTTTAAATTTTATGCCGATTACAATAAAGTTTTAGTCGTTTTTTACAATTTGCAATGTGCATAATTAGCATGAAGATTTCAGGTTTAAATTTTGGTAGCCTTCATAGCAATCATTCCTTTCACAAACAAAAGCAGATTTAATAGTGATTGTGACAGCATGTTTTATCTAGAATCAACAGTTAGGCAGCCTGGTGGAAGTTCTCGTATGTAACACATAAATGAGAGGCAGTTTATGCCTAAAAGTCCTTTCACTTCAATGCCTATTGGTGGGCTGTTTTTGTGGTATATATAAGTTTATAACAAGAGGACCACAGATATATAACAAATAAAAATAAAATTTTAAAGCTCTTTATATACATTTATATTTTCACGTTTAGTGTAAATAATAGATTTAAAAAAAAAAAAAACCTGGACATTCTGCATTTATAGACATCTAACTTTTACAAGTGAGGTATTAAAAAATTCTTAATACTAGGCACTCAAAGAAAACTACATACAAGATATAATGAAACATATTAAAAATAATATAAATAAAAATACTAGCAAGTTGGTTTTATATTCCTATGGGATTAATATAAAAATAAGATATCACTTAGTTTTTTAAAATTAAAAGCCTTTTATAATTTGCTACATATGTAAATAAACTAATAAAGTCATAACATAGCATCAGTAATGCCATCTAGCCAATTTAAAAAGATGTGCTATGGAGGAGGGCAACAAATTTTTTTTTTTTTTCCTATAAAGAAATAATATAAGTAAACAATAATTTAAAAAAATATCCAGATCAGGTGAGAATTAAGACAAATAAAACACACCAAATTCAAAAATATTTAAAAATTTCATGTCCTTTAATTTCATTCAATATTTATACAAGTATGTTATATTTTGGGAATTTTTAAGGGATAATCAATTTATTTAATTAATTATTAATTTATTAAATAAATTAATAATTTAAATTTAACAGTAAAAATTTAATTTAATAATCACAATACAACAGTAAAAATTGTGTGGCGGTAAAAGCAAGAGCGATAAATAAATTTTAGTAGGATCAAAAATACAGAAATTCAAGAAGAATAAATACGCGCCGAAAACCTGCTTTTTAATACGCTCCTAGATGAAAACGAAACTAAACGATATTACAGGTTAAAATATATATATGATTTAATTAAATTTATTTTATTCCATTTTACAGAGGAAGAATTTTTAATCACAAAAAAAGTTTCTTAGAACATTTGAAGTGTCAATTGATTTTTCAAAACATAAATAACACATTTCAAAGCTTTTATAGATCACTAAATAGTGGCCTGTCATTTCATCAATTCTCATGTATATTAATTACGAAGAAAATAAAATGTTGGAAACATAAGAAAATATTTAAATAACAGCCGTACCTTTTTTTCCGATTATCAGCCATACTTTAAAAATATTAAGTTTGTCTTAACAAACTCAGACAACTTGAAGGACAAACGTCCACGAACTGAAAGGAAATAACAAACTACCCCAACGTCCTTTAAAAGATTTCTTCTACCGTCTGCTAGAAGAAGTTGTAGTTTCTTTTTCAAACTGTTGCCAAAGTCTGCATTTCGTATTGGAAACATCATAAAGGCTAAATCGGTAGTACTTCCAGTAGATGGTTTTGAAATATTTATGGGTGATAAATTATTCATTAACCATAAATTATTTACTTAAAATTAAATTTAAAGAAAAACACTTGTGTATTTTAAACATTTGTCATTAAACAGATTTGAATTTGGTATTAAATAATTAGCAATTTAAACACAAAAACATCGAAATCACATCAAATAATATTCCATACATATGTGATAGGTTATATTACAATCTTATATATTATGTTTTGAATAATTAAATTTGACAGCAAATGGGTTTCTTTTCATCCCTCCCTATATTTACTCATTTATTAAATATATAACTTGATTTATAAAAAATAGTGAACATATTTGTGAAATTTTTCCTCCGTGCAAGTGTTTGTGAAACTGGAACATTGATTACGCTTAGATTTTAATCTTTAATGAAACACGCGATTTGTCTTACATTATTCTGTAGTTACTGCAAGATCTTAAAAATGTAAATAAAGAGTTATAATAAAAATTTAAACAATCAAATCGTATCAATCCAATCCACAGGACCCTTTTAACAACAAGTAGTAGTTTCGAGCAGCATAATCGAAAGAAATCCTTACGTATTTTTAAGTTATATATTCAGTAGGAGAAATACCGCCAGGTTGAAAAGGAAATAACATTTTTTAAAAATTTAATATATATTTTATCAATCCAAAACAATTACAACACTGGAATACATAAAATTCTCCACAACGAAACTCTTTGTGACTGTTGAAAATGTCAAATGATAAAGAAGGTATCAATATTGGAATATTTTCGAACAGCTTTCTATGTTATTTAGTTAAAAACCATGCATTTCCTCAAATATACTACATCCATAATTTTAAAAGTGTCGACATGGATTAAAAAGTCACAAATGCATTTTTAAATAAATAAATGACTCTAAATGTAACATAACATTACCAAAAAAATAATAATAAAAGTTTGTGCTTTAATTATTATAAATTATAAATTACTGATCATTAATCTATATTGTTCAAAAATTTTTATTATTTTGTAGCAAATTTTTATTTTGTACATAAGTAAGAAAATCCCTTTGATCTCACAGTTATTCTTTACAAAATAAATCAAAAAATTCGTTAAAGTTTTAAATATGTGTTAGTATATTTATGTCTTAATTAAATAGGTATTAAAGATTCATACTTTTTTACAACAACCCAATTTAAAGTTTTCTATTTAGCAGCAATGAAGTCTGAGTTTAAGACTAAATATCTCTGAAAGAATTTAGAAACCTAATGTTTTGTATACTTGAATTTTTAATAAAAATGCCGGCCACTAATATAATGTAAATCTTTATACCCATATGATAGCAAATAAATGCTAGTTTTCTTTGAAATTCCATTCAGATGGCATCACATACCATAGAAGGAGAACTGACACATAAAATTTATATTGGTATATTCCTTTAAACTTGTCTAATAAATAAATGAATTAAAAAAGACTAAAAAAAAAAGAGAGCAATATATTTGCAAAAACAAGAATGAAAAAAAGAAATAGCCTATGAATTATCGAACACCTCCCCCTTCAATTCCTTCCCTGTCATTTTAACTAAAACAGTCCAAGGTCAAGGCGCCCTATCAAAACCCCGACACATTTAGTGCTATAATAATAAAAATAAAAGACAGAAGGCCTTGAGAAAGTATCTAATTTCTATTGGTCTTAGCATCAATCTATTGGAGATTACATAAGGCTTTGTTTATTCATTATAGCACAAAAACGAGGAAATGTTTTATTCATTTCCAGTTTAATTTTTCAGAAATATATAAATGAAAATGAATTTTAATAAAGTTATGCGTATTAAAAATTCTATCATTTGTGAAAAGTTTGAAGAATTATTGAAATATTGAAATATATTCATTTGTACATATAATTTTAAAAACATTTTTTTTTTTTTTTTTTTTTTTTTTAAGTAATCGAATTTTACTTCTTTCTCTCCTTACTTAACATTTCCATAATTGATATTTTCACACGTGAATAATATATGTACACTGATGTTAAGTTAAGAACTGACATAAATAAAAATGTGGACTATTTAAGAACTGACATAAATAAAAATGTGGACTATTTAAGAACTGACATAAATAAAAATGTGGACTATTTTTTGAGCACATTTTCAATGTTTTGATTTTTAAAACATTCGAAAAATGTGCTCAAAGTATGTTAATAATAAATAAATTAATTAGCCGAATGAATTTAAACACGAAATTGATTGATCAAAAATTCATAATTGTTAAAAAAAATATTAAAAAATTAAAATTTGTATAATAATAAACTCCTCTAAAACTTTAAGTTGTTCTTTTTGTGTTCTTTATTAGTAGTTATATTTATTAATTATTTATAATTAAAATTAATTAAAAAATAAATTTAATTAATTTATATTATTATTTTAAATAAATAAATTTTTTTATTATTTTTAAAAATTAATTAAATTATTTTAATTAAAATTAAAATTTTATAATAATAAACTCATTTAAAACTTTTACGCTGTTCTTTTGTATTCGTTATTAAGTGTTGTATTTATTTCATTTTATAATAAATATCATAGTTCTTTTAAAATTTTAGTTCAATATACATATTGAATTTTTATTATGAAAACAGCCCCCTAGTTTTATCCTTCATGTTTCCATGATCATCTTATACGTAGCGCTGCATTTTAAAAGTATTTTTTCACTTTTGTAGTTAAAACAACCAGATATTGTGTTTGCTTATGAGTGTTTATATAAATGAGCTAATTTTTTTTTTTTTGAGGGGGGATTTTGAGCTGGTTTATTTATATAATTAGGTAATTTATAATTCTATTTTAATAAATCATTTAATCATATTTGATATTACCTTAAAATATTCAAATGAATAATTTCTTCTATTACAACTATTTCATCGATTCTTTCATTAAAAATAAATATTTACTACGATAGCATATTTTGTTAGGAAAAATAAATCAATTTTGACAATTTTTTGTTTATTTTTCACTGTAAATGAATGTAGTATGCTATTAGTATGATTAAAATTTAGGAAAATATGGGAATTTTACAAATAAATTTCTGCATAAAATTAACATTCGAAAATAAAAGTAAAAGTCTGTAGAAAGCATTAATATACTTGTAAAAATTAATGCCACTTTTATCTACAGATATTTTGAACTCATAACTTAAAAAATCAAAATTTCAAAATAATAAATAGTATATAAAATTTATAATTACTGACTACTTAAAAATTTATTTTGGATAATTCTGAAATAAAAAAACTTAAATAAAGGGATTTGTTTATTCTTTTGAACACAAATATTTTGAAACTTTCCTCGTTTTAAGAAACGTTCCTTTTTTTTCCTTTTAAATTACAGTCTGTAACGAAACAAACTGTTTCATTTTAAAAATTTCGTCAATAAATGAAATTTCAAATTTTATCATTTGTTAAAATATTCCATTAACATATTTAATGTAGTATTTTATTACTTAGCAGAATAAAAATATGTAACAATAACGATTCTACATGCATTTTCATCAACAATAAATATACTATTAGTATTGTTTATTGAATTCTTAAAAATCGGAGATGTTTTCAAAAACAATCAGCCTTGGTATTTATAATAAGTCTGATATAAAGTTTTCCTGTTCAAAAATCTGGGTATATAGATACCATTATAACGAATGTATAGGCTGAATGTCAAAATTTATTATATAAAATCATCACTAAATTGTTCTCAATTTAAATTTAATAAAAAACCTGTAACTATTATTAATATGGATCACAATTTTAATTAAAATAGTTCAGCTCAAAGTCTTGAACTGAAATGTTTTTTCTGAATTTATATATTCTCCAAGTGAATTTTCCCAATCAATATTCTCATTCCAGGCTTAAGAAGCGTCAGAAAAAGTAAACAGACATTTTCATTGCATTGCAGATAACTCCGGCCGCTGGTTGCCAGGCAACAAGTGGCAATATGTGCGAACAGTGACGTAGGTAGTTTTAGAGTCGGCAAGAGGAGTTTGATGTCATTCTCTTGGAACTACGTGCAATCATAAAATGAGATAAAATCTATTTTTTCTCTTATACTTTAATATGTATTTCGCTCCCAGAAAAAAAAATCTAAAGAACCTCCAGCAAAATAATTCTCTAATGAAAAAAAAAAAAAAAAAAATAATAATAATAATAAATGAATGAATAAAAAATAAATTAAAAAATAAAATAAATAAATAAATTTTTTTCTTAATTTCAGTATTTTCAAATAATATATGAAGATCAGTTATAATTTCTAAAAATATAATTAGCAGACGTATTAAAATAGAACGGTAGTGTGTGGAATGTAGAATGTGGTGCATTATGAATTCCTTCCGCTGGGCCAAACTGTCAACAGAATATTATTTCAGTGTTATGCGCTGTTTGTGTGAATCTATTCGCAAAAAGAGACCACATTTATGGAAAGACAACTCTTGGTTTTTGCATCACGATAATGCGGAAGCTCACACTGCATTGATTCTACGTGACTTTTCGCTAAAAATAAAACCCATACCGTTCAACAACCACCTTATTCACCTGATTTAGCACCGTACGACTTCTGGCTATTCCCTAAACTCAAAAAGACCACACCGGAGACACCGTTTTGAGTCGATTGAAGAGATTCAACGTGAACCGCCGCGAGCTTTGAAGGCTATTCCTGCCGATGACTTTTAGCATGCATTGAGGATCGGAAAAAACGTTGGCATAAGTGCATTGTGTCCGGAGGATTATTTTGAAGGCGATGAAATAAATTTGGAAGAATAAATAAAAGAGTTTTTGAAAAAAAAAAAAATTGATCTTACCTTTTTGGGCACAGTAGTAGGGAAAAATTTGGAATTTTGTTTACACATAAATGGAACTAAAAAAAAAATTTTTTTTAAAAACCCCTATCAATCTATTAGTAAAGACATTTTCATTAGTTTAAATGCATGCGTTTCTTTTTTAGAATAAATTTAAAAATATCACTGCTTTAAAAAAAAAGACACTGAATTCTTATGCTTTATTGAGCAGTTTTTCTAATAGTGGTTCACAATAACAATTTAAAAAAAAATGTTTTACATAAAAAATGAGAGCATTCACCTGGAATAAATTTAAAACAGGGTAACCTTGAATATAGCTAACAAAATGTTATTTTTGTTTCCTTATTTTCTTTCAAATGAAGTCAGTTAGAGCTAAGTTAGTTGGAGTTATTTGAATTTTAGAAAATTGTTATTAAAAAATTTCAAATTAAATAAAATTGTAAAAAACCCCGTTTATACGCATTAGTAATTTCGTTTCTTTTTTTTTTTTTTTTTTTTTTTTGTTATATTAAAGAAAAAAGTGAAATGAAAGGAAGTACATTCTTAAATGATTGCGATATAATTTTGAAAATATATATATATATATATATCACATGAAAATAAAAAATATGTATATATTACATTTTTTTAACCTTGGTATTTAATAAAAGCATAAAAAAAATCGTTTTTATTTTTTTACTATACAATATCATTAAAAATGATAGTAATAAAACGAAATCAAAATTGAATTATGATGTTTATTAAAGACACAGCAGTTTACAAATACATGAAAAGATTTATACTTATATTTAGACACAACTTTACATGTTAAAATAAAATATTACTCAGTTAAACATATAACAAGAAAATAAAATCCTTTATGGATCTCGTGGTTAAAAAAACACATTTAAGTCAGGTAAAGGACAGAGAAAAAAAAAGCATTCTTTTCGCCTCTAGCAATGAACTACGTTAAGTAATAAAATTATTTCAAAGATATATCAGTGGAAAGTGAGCCATTTCTGTGGATTGTCGCAAAGAATTTTCTTTATGTCCTCTTCAGTAAATCCACGCTTTTTCATTTTTGGTAGCACATTGGCAAGTATGTGCGAGAATCCGTGGCCTCCGTATTTCATCTGTAAAATAAATATAATTGATAAATGAAACAAATGAATTGAATTTGAAATACTCCATTTCTGTACATAAAATCTTGAAATCTTTCATGAACGATGTGATTTGAGAAGCAGCTAGAAACAAACAGATATTACAAATAAAAATCATAAAATAAGGTATGTTGTTGTTGTTTTAATGCAGATGGCAATACAGAGATTTAATCTTTTATACCATAAGGGCTGCACCGCTGTCATTCATTTAGCATTACCCAAGAGGTGCGTGTAGCTTGAAGACATGCTACGTACGCGGGCAACAATACCCCGCAAAGCTCTACGATCATGTTAGACCGGGACCTACCGTTTTAAAGTGGATTCGAACCACTACAAACATCCATTGCACCGCCGGGACTCGGCCCGAAACCTGTGGTACCGAGCGTCAGAGCGCTGGGGACACTCGGACATCAGGTCCTAAAATAAGGTATAAAACAAAGAAAAATTCATAGAATATAATTATTGCTGTTGTTATTGTTATGACTCATCCTCAATGTCCTACAGCGAGGGACGGACATCCCATGAATAGATTACTCATGGATGGTGGTGAAGGGGGCAGCTTCTGTTGTGATGGAGCTTTCGTAGGTAGAAATCTGACTTAGCTCCGAGTCGCTGAAGAAGGAGCGCAGCGCCTTCGGGAGGGCTTTTTTAGAGGGAGCTACCCCTCTAGTTGGAACCTAGTCGTTCATTAAGATTCCTTTCAGATTTATATAAATATATTCAATTATGTAAGGGCCTGATGGCTGTGTGGCTAGCGCTCTGGGGCTCGGTACCACAGGTTTCGGGTTCGAATCCCGGCGGTGCCATGGATGTTTGTAATTGTTCGAATTCACTTTAAACCGTAGGTCCCGGTCTATTAAGAACGTAGAGCGTTGTGGGGTAGTGTTACTCGCGTCGTAGCCTATCTTCAAAGCGACACGTGCCTCTGGATAGTGCTAAATGAGTAACAGTGGTGCAGCCTTTGCTCATAGCATAAAGATTAACTTCTGTATTGCCAGCTGCATTAGAAACAACAAGATATTCAATAATGTACTCTAACAACAAAGAATGAGAGCAAATTCATCGACTTCGGACTATAAGATTTATCCACAGAATAATCTAGAATGGATTTAACATTTCATTATATCCAAATGTTTAAATCTGTGTGTCTAATCCTCAGTATTGTGCAGTGCGGGATGGACATGTAGTCTACTCATGGATTGAGGTGAAGGGACAGCTTCTATTGTGATGGAGTACTCGTAGGAAGTCTGATTTGGCTCAGTGTCGCTGAAGAAGGAGGGTAGTGCCTTCCGGGATAACTACCTCGCATTTGCGTATCGTATGGAAGAAAACTCGGAAAACTCCCACCAGGTAGTCTGACTAATGAGACAAGAAGCTGATCATCACAAATGCCATCGAGTATTCTCTTTTTGAAACAGTGTCTATAACAATGCCGCCAGCGGATTAAACCTCGGCCTAATGCTCACCAGCGGCGTCCGTTGCCTCTAAGTGACGAGTCGGGCAGAATATAATTATAAATGCAAAATATAGCTTAACGGAAGCCATAAAATGTATCATGGAAGAAGAAAGTTGTTTAAGTAAAAGGAGTGTTGCTTAAGAAGTGTCCAAAGTAAAATTGAAAGATATATAAGAGATTCAAAAATTGTATGTACAGAATTAAAAATAAAAAACAACTGAAAAACATATTAAATAGCTATGATAAATGAAACTATGCATTAGAGCGAAGGAAAAAATATGTATATATAAATATAAAAATAATATTAATTTGCATGAACAGTAAGAATATTAGAATCTTAAAACTCAACATAAATATTTCTATCTTTATGTGATTTTACATATCTTTATATTGTTGAGATACTAATATAAAATTGAATTTTAATGAATTAATATTAGGCATAAATAAATATATCTGCATATAATATGCATTGTTGTAAATCGTAAATAACCTTCATTTCATGTAAAATCACAGAAAGAAAAAAAAAGCTTTATTTTTAACAATAAAAAATTATTTTGGTGAATAGATAATAAAACAGTGAATCCGTATTTAAGAAAATTTTAAACTACTAACTCTCAATTTCTATTTATTTACAATGTGACATATTTTTGCCGAATCAGTATGAACTACAAGAAGCAGCAATACAGATATAAAGAAAAGTATACTATTTATAAAACTGCTTTTTCCTAATTTAAATAAAGTATTTTCATTTTATTCAAAATATAAACTGCTCCAAAATATCTCATTCTGAGTTTAAAAACTCATTACTAATAAATAATGATGTAATGGAATACATAAACAAAATACTCCATTGCATGAATTGGTCGAGTTGCACTAATAAAGTTGATGAGAATATTTGAATAACTTATTAGGGGTTAGTATAGCAAAAATACCTTAATTCCACAGAAGTTTTCCGTTTCCTGAAAGATCTATTAGTTAACTGATATATCAGCCTAAATTATGATATTGTCGTTATTAGGTGGAGATGTCTGTAAATGTTAAAAGCATAAAGTGGGAGTTATATTTCATCATATAAAGTGATGAGATGCATTAGCGATAGAAACTCATTAGGATAATTAAACACTACACAAGAGACTAAAAAAAAAAAAAAATAATTACACAAAAACAAATAACTTTTGAATCATTTAATAATAGATTCTTTTTTTTTTATAATTCATTTGTAGTTTGAGATAATATTATCAATGATCTATTAATTATCTACATAATTTACTAAACCATGTTTAAATTTTATGTTTTTACCTACAGTTATTTATTATATGCAGTTGCCATTTTAGTGTAGATTAGTATAGAATTTTGTTCCCTTAAAAATTTTTTTTATTGGAATTTCATGTAAGTAATCTTTTAAAGGCAGTTTCAAAAATTCTTCGACATTTACGAGGGTAAAAAGTACTCTATCAAGTATTACGAGGGGTAAAAGTCTCTCTATATAATCATCAACATCTTTGGCGCAACAGACCCACGGTGGGCCGAGGCCGTCTGCCTACTGGCAATTTTCTAGTCAAAATATGTTTTCTTTTTACGAGGTAGGGTTGTCAGCCGTATGCCCAACGCTCTACAGTCATATTAGACCGGGACCTACATGGTTTAAAGTGGATTCCGAACCACTAGAAACACACATAGCACCGCCAGGACTCGAACCCGAAACCTGTGGCACCGAGCGCCAGGTGCTAGATCCCTCAGCCATTAGGCCCCTCTCTTTCTGTATAAGTCTCATCTAAATCAACGCATTCGCATTAGGCTGGAGAGGTTTGGTGAATAGCACGATGAACTTTCGAATTATGGAAATCGGTTCGAAACCCGATAAACTAAACTGAAAGCGAGTGCCAATGCTAGGGATCGGCATGATAAACACAGAGACAGGAAAATCTTTCCGATAGGTTTGAGCGAGAGAGGAGGGGTAAACGCCCGAAATGCCGTCCATGGAATTGTTCGTTCAAGAATGTCGTGGCAATGGACGCAGTGTATTTGGCGCCCAATGATGAACCCTGGGTAACGCTGAATCTGCTATTCGTCATTTTCCATTTTAATGGCGAACATAGATAAAATTGCTTGAGATTCGAAAACAACATGTATATAATAAGACTATATAAAATCCAATAATTTGATTTTGTGATTACTGTACGATGTTCCATTCTTTTTTAAAAATGATTTGGGTTTAAAAAGTGTTGACTTTCAGTTGCGTAATTATGTGTTTTATATAAATCATTTTACGTTCACTCATTCCTATGAATAAGCAAGATATTATAATATTTAATTTTAAAATAAATTTTATTTTTTAACTGAATTGGATATGTCTGACTATTCCAATATGAATTAGATAAGTCTATTCATAACTGCTTTTACTCAAGAAGTCTTAAAAATGGTTTAAACGCTATACAAATTTTCAAAGTTTTATTTTTATTATTGTTATTTTTTTTCACTAAAAGTGAAATTTTGGAAAATTCTTAAGAGTTTGTATTGTCAATATATAACACTTAAGGATGTGCAAAAGGGCCTGAATGGCCGAGTGGCTGGCGCTCGGTACCACATGTTTCGGGTTCGAGTTCCGGCGCCATGGATGTTTGTAGTGGTTCGGAATCCACTTTAAACAGTAGGTCCCGGTCTAGAGCGTTGCGGGGATATTGTTACTCTGCGTACGTAGCTTATCTTCAAGCTACACGCACCTCCTGGGTAATACTAAGTGAGCAACGTCGGTGCAGCGCTTGCCTTAAGGCATCGAAGACAATTGTCTAAGTGTTTGCCAGCTGCATTAGAACAAAAAAAAAAAGGATGTGTAAAAATTATTAATTTTTTTCTTATTGACATTCAACGCTGGCAATTGCTAATATTCAACGAAATTTTAAAAAAAAAGTACCAACTTAAAGTAGTACTAAAAAGTGATAAATCACTATAGTGATGTAAAAGCAATAATTTTGTAGACTATCATCTGGAAAATCTTTCTGTTTTTGGTATTGAGCAGAGAGGATGCAATTGAAAGATTAAGAATGTCTACTGGGAAGATAAAGAATAACATGAACGTTTCACTTCCTATTAGCAACATGGAAGTTACTTGCGTTTTAGATGTGGGTGTATCAAACATGGGTCACCTAGATTACGACATATGCAGAAATATAATTTCGATTCTTTATTTTTATGATAGTGAAAGTTACTGAAAATTCCTTATTTCTGTGTTGGTAAAAATTGATAAGGAAATAATAGAAATATAAGAAATCAGTATTGCAGATATAGAAGAATTAACGGATCACGAAAAAGATGAATTGTTTGATCAAGAGTTGATTAATTTCTGAAGAAACGAATGTATTATGCAGAGATTTTGGCAGCGTCTCATATTGACAATCAGGTAGCCTGGTAGAAGTTTTCAAGATTTTCTCCGTATGATAAGCAAATGCAAGGCAAGTTATCTTTGAAAGTCCTTCCATCGTCGTGCAGGGGAAGGCTGCTCATGGTATATTTAAATTGTACAAGAAAAATATACATATCTTTTTTATTAAATACAGTACTAATAAGTTTATTACCTATAAAATATATGTGCATTGTTTGGGGGGCAATGTTTTCCGTTTCCTTGACCACTTTCAACGTTTCTTATTGGTTTATTTTTTAAAAATTTCTTTCACGAGCAAATAATTTTATAATTAAATAATATAAAAATGTTTCTAAAGATCGTCTGGCGAAAGCAAAAGCCAATTTTTTATCTCAAAGTGAAAGTGACGTTTTCTAAGAAAAGAAAAAAATTCTTTGCAATTTTAATTTTTTAAGATTGCTGTTATGCGTCTAGTTCTTACAATAAATTCTAAATTTTATGGGTAACCTGCATATAGGCATTATCATCATTAGGAGCAACAGCCCCATGGTGGGCCAAGGCCGTCTGCCTACTGGCAGATTTTGTGACAAGAGATGTTGCCATTTTACGGGGGTAGGGTTGACAACCTAAGCCCAACACTCGACAGTAATATGAGATTGGGACTTACGGTTTAAAAATTGGATTCCAAACCACTACAAACATCCACGGCACTGCCGGGTGCTCGAACCCGAAACCTCTGGCACGCATAGTGCTAGTCCCTCGGCCATCAGGGCATATAGGCCTAGCCGACTATAATTTTTGTTGCTTGATTTCTTGTTTATATTTATGTTAGCTAATAATCAAAACATTTTTGTGCATTTTTTTTTTATTTTTCAGAATTTTGTACTACATAAGTTTTTTAATTATGTACTAATAAACAATAAATAAATTAAGTAAATTTACAGATTTAAAACATATTAAATTCAAATTTTTTTCATGAAAATATTAAAATAATGATAAAAACCTCTATTTATGTAGAGAATTTTTATGAAGAAGACTTAGAACTAAATCTCGTTGTAAGTCAAGGACGACATGTATAGCGTAGATACATATAGATGTACGGATTTATATTAAGGTTAGCAGATTATAAATATGATACATATACATGCAGATATTTATACTACTAGAAGTAAATGTAAAATATAATGACAGTGATAAAGGCTTTTCAATCTTCTCTTCATCTTCTTGTTTTTAATGAACCCGGAACAGTTACCGTTCGTCTCGAAATATAATTCATTTTTCAAAAATCTTTCTTTTCATTTAAAATTCTTTACTTCAATCAGGAGAGTAAAATTCATTTACTTGTGAACTATTTTTTAAAAAAACTAAAGTAATTCAAAAGATGCAGTTCTTAATCTTAATATTTTTCTTTTTATCTCAGACTTCCATATTTTATTCTATTCTGGAGTTAATGAAAAAAATGCTTCTGCATTAAATTTTCAATACTTTCGATTCAGTATGTTTTAAAAAAAAAATTTGCGTTTTAAAATTTTCTTTTTTCTTTTTTTTTCCCCCATTTTTCTTCTTCTTCTTTTTTTTCCCTTCATATTCTAGGAAAGTTCCCATCTTCTTTTTTTTTTCTTTTTGTAATGTTTTTCGCTATATCATTTTACATATCTTTAATCTATCATCCATTTTTGCGTTAATGGCAAATTTTATTTTCTCATAAAGAAATGGTTTTATAGTTTTGAATACTTGCTAGCTATATTCTAACTGTTCATCCTATAAAAAAATTATAAAGTTCATCTTTAAACAAAGCCTTTGAAGGATATTAGTTTCCTTTAAAGAAAATATTGCTGTTTTCGAATTTGGTACTTTGACCTGAAGGCATTCTTCACCAGAACGTCAGATACGTAGCCGATTCAGCGTTACTCAGGTACCACGAAGGTTATGTTACTGCACTTCGTTACAATTGCTATTTGCAGTTAAGAGGTATCTAGGTAACTACAAATTAGATGTATTTTTTTCGTAATAGAGTGAAAAATCTGAATATTAAGTTGCTCATGGTCATTAGAAAGAATTCTTACTTAATAAGTTAATAAGTTTTACTTTTAGAGTTAAAAACTACCTAATTTTAGTTTCTTAAATTTGAAATTTTCATTCAGATTTTAAATCTGAATGGAATTTTCAAATTTAAAAAACAGAACGAATATTAATTTGGAATATAAATAAGGCTCGGAATTACATTAAGGAGGAAAAAAGATTTTCACGAAAATTAAAAACTTAAATAACAATAAAAATAAAAAGATTTTTCAAATCAAAATTGTTCAATATTTTTAAAAAAATGTTTATTAAATTAGGTTTAAAATGCTTAGGTTTAAATGTTTATTAGGTTTAAAATGTTTATTAGAGTAGGTTTAAAATGTTTAGGCTTACAAAAATGTTTAGATTTGTTATACTCTTATGCCGATCAGTTAAAATTAGATGAATAGATAACGAATGGAATCTCTTGTTAAAAACAACATACTTTTTATATCTAAGTTCTTTGAATGGTTGTTCTGCTTTGTAAAAGATCCTGATAAAAGATAATTAATGTATTTCTAATTATTTTATCTTATATTAATCTACTTTAAAACACTTAAACAAATTTTAAAAATTTCACATACAATTACGTAAATTGGCTTCTAAATTTTAAAAGTGATATGGAATAAACTGGGTCGTTATATTTATCGATAATTGTTTTTGCCTTGAGTATGGCAAGTGTATTTAATTTGACGTGTGTTCAATTCTTTCGATTTGTTTTGCTATTGCTGGCTCATATTTTTTCAGTGGCCTTCGGTAGTGACAGACTGGCATTTTTCATTGTTTCTATATATATATATTCATTCTCTCCTTTCTGATCTTTAAATAGAATATACATTCCGTTGTGAAAATTTCATTCCACTTTCACAGAGAGGTCAAAAGACCGAATACATTTAACCAATTGTTTATCTCTAATAAATAATAATCATTTGATTTTGTTTATATAGTTCGATTAAGTATCGAATGCGATGTACATTTTATAAATTAATTATTATCGTCATAGTTTTACCTTTTAAAAATGTAAACATTTTCTATTTAGTATCTAGTATTTTTTCCTTTTGTCATAATAACCCTTCGTTGTAGTATATGTTATATCGAGCACATATCGTTATATTCTTAAGATAATTGAATATTATCATTTTAATTTGTTAAAATTAATTATTTTTTACTTTTCTTTTTGAAAAAGAAAATGATTGACAACTTGAAAAGGTAAAAGACTTTTAGATAATTAATGTGATATTACCCAACTCGGGGCCTAATGGTAGCATCTGTATTTAATGTGTGAGCGGAGGAATATTCACGATTCCCCTTGCGTGACATGTATTGCAGTCACTGCTTTTGAAAAGAGGAGTCTAGATATCGATTGTCACAGATAGTGTGAGTAATTCGCATAGATCGTCAGACTGCTTGATGAGAGTTTTCCACGTTTTTTTCCTACTCGACACACAAATTCGGATCAGTTATTTCCCAAAAGCAATAACTCCACCAACAATCCTTTTATCCGTCAAGAATTGTTTGTGGTATACTATCATGAATCAAGGTTTCTGATTCTGTGTGAGCAACTTGCATAGATAATCAGACTGTTTCACGGGAGGTTTCTAGGTTTTTCCCCACGCGACACACAAATATGCATCATATATTTCTGGAACACAATAACTCCACCAACATTCCCCTATTCGTCAAGAATTGTTTGTGGTTATACTACAATGAAGCGAGGTTTCTGATGCTGTGTGAGCAACTCACATGGATAGTCAGATTGCTTTATGGAAGTTTTCCAGGTTTTTCCCACACGACACACAAATACGGGTCAGTTATTCCTGAAAAGCAATAACTCCACCAAAAAATCCTCTATCCATCAAGAATTGTTCGTGATATTCTGCAATGAAGCGAGATTTCTGATGTAAAGAACTGCTTCAGTAAGTTTACACAATAAAGTTTCAGATGACTGAATTAAAGCTTAATTGAAATCGCTGTTATCTGAACAGAAACATTGTTACAGTATTTATGAAATATTCCTTTCAAAACGATATGAAAATAAAATCAACTAATTAACTTCAGTTAATTAAACTTTTAAAAGAAAATTTACTGCATACGTTATGCAAAGTTATTGGAATGCTTACAACAATATTTATAAAAATTGGGATATGAATAAAAACAAGACAATATTAAATACTTTTTACGATCACGTCATCCATGAAAAACGGCAATAACATAAATTTAAAAAAAAAATTGAAATTTTTCCAAGATAAACATTTGAATCAAAAATATTCTTTTAACTAAACGGAGGACATTGCAACATAAACGCTGTTTCTTGTCCATTGTTCAAATTCAGACATGTCATTCCAATGATTAAAATTCTTTGAGCGAATAATTTTTTTCGCTATCAAAACAAAAATTAAAAAATGAGCCATGTGATAGTGCTTTTGGATTAAACAAATATTGATACTGTTATTGCATTAATTTACTTTGACAAATTCTTTAAGGAATTGATAAATGTACAATCAATTACAGATTTTTACATAAAAAACTATTAAAAAAAGAGAATAAGAAAAGCTGATATGTTTGGGAGCTGACGGTAGTTATTTCTGACAGCTGGTGGCAGCTGGCTACCTTGAAATACCATGCATTTCTTTTAAATAATCACCGATCTAAAATCCGTTTTAAAAATTATTTTTAAGTAAGTTTTATATATAAAAAGAAACTTACAAGTCTGTGTTTTGTGTGGATATCATGACTTATACAGATTTTGTCACCATATCCTTGTTGTACTAAGTGGTATAAGCGCTCAACTCTTTGGGCATCACTTGGCATATCGACATCTTCATTATGCTGATAATGGGACACTTCTATACCAAACAGATCAAATTCGCAATAACTTCCCATCGCAGCAAATTCCTCCAGTTCTTCTTTAGTGAGCAGAGTACCTGTATGGAATTAAACATTAAATTTAGAATATATATCATCTTAATGAAATATTTTTGTAGGAAGTTTATATAGGGTAAAAAAAAAAAATTATCAAATTTATAAGAAACTGTTGAAACCAGTTACAATTGACATGAAATTTCGAGTTTTGAAGTAATAAGTATTTTTGTTACTATTACAAGAAATTAATCATAATGTGAATAAAATATAAACAATTAAAAATGTTTAGTTTTTATATTTTTTTCGATTATTTTATTTTTTTTTCCATGGTTACCATTATATTTTTCCATGATTTTTTTTTTTTCGCTTTCAGAACCATATTTTGAATTGTAAAAGAGTTTCAAGAAACAAGATAGATTATATAATTCTGAAATAATGATTTACGTTATAAAGTACGTTAAATTTACGTTACGTTTTTATTTAACTTACATTGTAAGTTAGATAAAAGTTTTATTTTAATGTAAATTTATTTAACCGTGTCGAAAAGATAAGGTTTATTTTCTTGACAAGAATTCTGTAAATGTTTTTAGGTGTACTTTCTTTTCAAAAAGACACTTATTTGAAAGGTTTCGAAGTTATTTTTATCGTGACAGTTCATAAAATGATTACTTTTTACATCAGAATGATGCAATAATGTCTATTCATAGTAACTTTTGGCCATAATTTCACACATAAAATGATTGATACTGTGTCATTCAAAAAAATAACTGCAGTCGGAACTCGTTTCACCCAAATCACTAATCTCATAAAATGATTCATTCTCTAATATGATATAAACCCGAATCAAAAATAGGATAAGCTCAAATTTTATTATTTTTTCTTGTTTACTAAAAAATAGTAAATAGCTTTAAGCAATGTCTGTGAAATGTATCAGCAAGGTTAACAGGTGTTTTGTAATCCAGAAAATGTATCCTTTTCCATCATCATGTTAAAAAAATAAAGCACAATAATATGCTATCAAATATTTCGATTACTTGCAGAATTAATAAGAACAAAAATAATGGATTTTTAACTCACGTTTCTCTAAAAATGTAAGAGATATGTGTAATTTTTTACAATAAAAAGAGGATTTGTTATGGTTAGAATATAAAAATATAAATAAATATCGAACATATATAATTCAGTTGAATGAAATTTAGTTACTATCTTCGAATATCAAACAGTTGTAATAAATTACTTGACGCATGTCTAGTTTTAAATCTTAAAAAAAAAACATTTTTAAAAATGGTGAAACTTTTTCATATGATATTTTCATGCGTTTGGTAAGTTTTCCCCAATTTAAATTTTATTCTAATGGATTTAGCCTAAATATCAAATCGTATCGCTGTTAATTTTCAACAAATATCGTAAGAGCTAAAATTCTATAAAGTGTCAAAATTTATCTAGTGTTAAATATTTCGTATAGAAGATTTTTTTAATTGTTTCCACAATAAACTGGAAATCTTTATGTGTAGTTAAGTAACTTTTAAGATTTGGCTTTTTATCATAAAAACTTACTAATGAAATTTTTATTTCATAAAATTTCTTCCTTAATTAAAATTTTATTTATCAAAAATTTTAAAACAAATATTTAACCAAGTGAAAGTATATTCACAATGTTGTTCACATGTTGAATTACGTTGCTTTAAAGTTAAGTTTCAATCTTGAATAATTTACTTTTTTTTTCTACGGAATCAATGCAATAATAATAATAATTAATAAATAAAATAAAAAAATAATAACAAATTTTTTTCGCAAAATCTGCTTTGAGAAATAAATAATTGCAAAAAATGAGTTGCTTAAAAATAAATTGGGCTGAATTCTCAATTTCTCAATATCACGTTAGTTTTCGTATCACATAAAACGGAAATGCTTCACCAAATTCAAAAGCCTATTTCTTTCTACTTTCCCGAATTGCAACAACAACCCGTTCTGTTTTGCAAGCGGGGGAACTCCCCATTCTAAAACATCGATCGATTCCTCCCAATGCACTGCAGTAACCCCTGGTTATATCGCGCATGTCTGGACACGTAGGGAAGAGTTACATAACTGAAGAGTTTATTTAGGTTCCAGTGTTATTTGATATTTTAACAGTGGTGATTCGAAATGATGAATTGGCATTAAGAGATAATTTCAATTAACTTATCTGACAAATAGAAAATTACACGTACTTTTTGTAAATTACTTTACGAAGCCTTATTTAAGTACGACGAAATCTTCTACGACATTTTTTTCTCTAAAATACCTTCTCATACTCGAATGCATGCAGCAAGGTACGATATTGAGGTTACTGTACCGCTAATATCTCGTTTTTAATTTTTGTACAATAAGACCGAGTTTGCTTAGAAGGATAACAAAGAAAGTCCTTCGCAAAGTTCATTAGCTTGTTCAACAGGGCTCAAGTAAATAGCATACTCTCTCATGTGGTGATCTCATCTGCAAACAGTTTCGCCCTTGGCTTTTATGTCTTTTCACCATTAAAAAAAGGCATCGCTGGATTGCTTATGCATCCATTGGCATAGATTCGTTACCTTAATGCAAGTCCTTCAGATGCTAATTGAGTGCAAGTTTTAAGATTTTGCACAATTAGGAAATGAAGAATATCTCATTTCTCTAAGGACATTTGCTTTTCGGACTAATACCCTGTCTAATTAGATTTTCTAAAACGCGAATGATGCTTTTGGTCCGAAATACTATGACTGCACAATTACAAGGTTACGGCTTAGTAATTAAATTTTTTAAAAAAAAAAAGTACAGCTTTAAAAATAAAAATAACATTTTTTAATTATAAATTCGACAGATTCAAATACTTAAATAGTTTTTTTAAAGAGAGCATTTTTTTTTTGTAGTTTTTAAAATACTTCCTCATATTTTAAGTTTTTGGCTTTCTAGGGACAGTAATTAATTGCTCGAAAACTCTTAAAGTAATTAATGTGTGATTTTTAATTTTATTTTCTGATATCTAAGCAGATTCATTCATATTTTTTGGAATATTTATACATAAATTAGAAATATTTTTAAGTGCGAAAGCTAGATAGAAACGAGAAAGTTAAAATGCTAAATTTTTTTCTTCTAATATGCTTAAAAATTTACTGATTTTGTACAGTAGGAGCACAAAGATTTGAATAGTAAAACTGCAAATTTATTCATTTAGTTTGTAAAAAAATTACAGCTAATTTTCTTTTTTCGTTATCTAGGTCATTGAGTCTTCTAGACGTTTTTCTAGAAATTTAAATGCATAAATTAATTGTCATAAATATTGCATATTTAAAAAAAATTATGTTAAAGAATGATACCAGATTCAAAGAATATTGTACATATTTTTCGAAATTCTTGGCAGAAATTTAAGCATTTTTTCTTGTTAAATTTTTATATATCCAAAATATTTTTAAAAAAGCATTTTCTTGAACAGGATCAACAAGTTTTCATCCAAATATTTTTCGTATTATAAACTACAAACATCTTTATTTTCCAAAACAGGAAGTAAAAAGAAAAAAAAAAAAAAGAAACTTCTATAACCTTTTATAAATCTTTTAAATATACTTATTCTGTCATCGAGTTATATTTTTATGAGCCAAAAGAAAAAAGAATGACAACACATAGATTGACCACTTTTACTCGCTTGACAAAAGAATGACGTAAAACTGAATATCACAATTGAAAGGTAAAGAACTCTTTTATCACAATTTTTTTGATAAATTTTATTACGTTAAACATCCCACAAGGATATTCGATAAAAAATCTGCCCATCTTTTCAAAAAGTTTTTATGTCCATCAAATAAAAACTTGGGTGAATGATCCACAATAGTTCGCTTTTAAAATCAAATGTGTTTCTAAAAATACTATCAGCATTTTCCCCTTTCAGATGTCAGCAAATGAGTGGAAAAAATCAGTTAATTTGCTTAAATCGGTTAATTAAAAAAAAAAAAATAACTGCTCAATAAACTATATAAATAAATATAGCATCCATCGATTTCTAGTGATCAATAAACAATACAAAAAATTAATCGAAATAAATGAATAAAGCATAATTTTGTTACATAATTTGTACAATTTTTCAACTAGTAATAGAAATGCCTCGTAATTTTTTATAATTTATAATATTAACTGTAATGTAAGTTTTAAATGATGATAAAAGATAATTCTATATATTCCTCTCATTTTTTTCGTAAACATTATGTAGACAAAAACAAACAACACTTTTTCTTTTCGTAACTTAATACGACTTTTATAAAAATGTATCGTTACCTCATTTCGGAAAAATTATTCGTCCTGACATAATTATACCTCAGAAATTATGATTTCATTACATCAAATGAAATGGACAAAATGAAATTTTATATTATATCAATGACAATTATTCTTTCAACATCAATTACTTTAACGAATTACTGTTTCAATCATTCTCATTACGAAGCACTCTCTCACTTACTCTCATTAATCACTCTCTCAATTTCTCTCATTACAAAACACTCTCTCACTTACTCTCATTAATCACTCTCTCATTTACTCTCATTACAAAACACTCTCTCACTTACTCTCATTAATCACTCTCTCAATTACTCTCATTACAAAACACTCTCTCACTTACTTTTATTAATCACTCTCTCAATTTCTCTCATTACAAAACACTCTCTCACTTACTCTCATTAATCACTCTCTCAATTACTCTCATTAATCACTCTCTCAATTACTCTCATTAATCACTCTCTCAATTACTCTCATTAATCACTCTCTCAATTACTCTCATCACGAACCACTCTCTCACACTCATTATGATTCACTCTCTCAATCACTCTCATTACAATTCACTCTCATTATGTTTCACTCTCTCAATTACTCTACGATTAACTCTTTCAATTACCTCATTACGAATTACTCTCTCAATTACTCTACGATTAACTCTTTCAATTACCTCATTACGAATTACTCTCTCAATTACTCTACGATTAACTCTTTCAATTACCTCATTACGAATTACTCTCTCAATTACTCTCATTATGATTCACTCTCTCAATTATCTCATAACGAATTACTCTCTCATTTACTCTTACACCAAGCCTCTCTGTTTGGAAACTTACGTTCCAAATGAGACATGACAGTCTGCTGAAGTTTTCCACCAGCTTCCTGGAACACTCTGTAGATTTCTTCAGGAGATGTTTTATCCCTGCCAGGATGAATAATCACTGGAACACCAACTTCTGCTTGCACGATAGCTGATGATACTAAAGATTTTTTTTCGAAATCTGAAAAGTAGTAGAAAAAAATAATGCTCAGGGATTATTGTCCAGGATCAATTTTTATTGAATTACATGAAATAAAAGAAATAAAGAAAGAAACGCCTTGATGCGAAATGAATTTATGTAAAAGTCTTCCATTTTCTGTGGATACATATTTTTTAACAGATCCATAAATTAAGAAATAAGAAAAGCATAATCTCTTCAGAAAAACTGACATAAATCTAGGTTTAAAATTTTTATAATTTATAATTATAATTTTATAGAATTTTTATAATTAAATTATTCTAACTAAAAATTTGCTAATCTGTTGGCGAATTAGTTACTACAAAATTCTTCAACAATAAAAGCAAAAGAGTTCTTCGTATTTCAATTCTTATATTTATTTTTTTATTCTATGAAGTAACATTATTTTATAGTTATTGTATTAAGCTAGAATGTACAGGTAAAATCTTTTAAAAAAATGCCTGACAATTTTCGAACGTTTAATGTTACCTTTAATGGAATGTATGCCTAGGTTTAATCACAAATATTGACCGCATGGATGTGTATTACTGTTTCTTCATTATTTTTTAAATATTTAATAACTACCCAGAATTACCATTTATTTTCATACATTTTTTATAACTTACCTGCAAGTGGCCAAGAACATCCAATTTCACCAATCACTCCGCATTTAACACCAGTTCCATCAATACCAACTAATATATCTTCTCGCATTTTTGCAACCATTTCTTCCACAGTCATTTTAAGAACTGACTGCGACTGAGCGAAAACAGTGTAAAATCCTGAAATAATAACAAAGTAGTTTGGTTCTATCATTATATGGAGTAATATTGAAAAAATCAAATGTTGAAACCATGAAAAAATTAACATACAATAAAATCGTTTTTTTTTTTTTTACGATTACAAGTAAAGCTTTCATGTAGAATTTTTTGTTGTAAAGGCACCACTCCATAAACTCATCCTGGTATTGGAAAGGCAACATTGTTCTTGACTCTACCGGTGGCCTTGTAACAGAGCATTTAAGCTAGTGTGCGAATATATGAGAGCAATTTTCACTGGTGGCGTGCGCTATATCCAGTAAATTGAAAATTGGACTTGGAGGCGATTGTGACAAAATATTTCACATCAATAGCACTGCCTAACTTTTTGCATGTAGTTCCAAAACTACATGCAGAAGTTATAATAACCCATGAAAGTTCTTTCAGAAAACATTATTCCTCCCCTTTCCCTCATGTGGGGTAATGCTTTCCCCCCCTAGAGGCGCTCATTTCGGTTCGATACTTGTTATCTCTGGACGGGGTGGGGGCGTATATTAAGAGCTCCCCTGGAACTTGTCGCTACGACTTGATCCAGGAGGTTCTCTTCACAAGGAGTGATGACAAAGGCGTTGTTGAGCAACGGATTCGAAGTCTCTGCTCTCTCCGCTTGGCACGTTTCCAAAGTTGGGGCTCATCAGGGGTAGTTTACACCTGTGGATTGGCTTTTGTGTGTAATGTACTAAGTGTATGGACCATAGGTTTTTCCCGAAGTTGGTGGTGGTGTGGGGTGGTGTAGAAAAATCCCCGTGGTTAACCTTATTGAAACTGAATCTGCTATAAAACCTGTTGTATCAGTGATGAATGTCTTCAGATAAAAAGAAAGCACACAAAAAAATCCAATGTTATTTCTACATATGAAACATGATTAAAAAAAAGGCGTTTTATTGTCTAGTTAACACTTTTTGTCTAGTGCAATAAGTGTTGTCAGAGTAAACAAAAAACGACACTAAACTGCGTTTAATAATGCTAGGAGTGTAACACCTCACAATATTATTGCAATAAGTATTGACAGTGTAAACAAAAAATGACACTAAACTGCGTTTAATAATGCTAGAAGCGTAACAAGATATGAAAGGTTTTGAGAACAATGTACGAAAAATATTTTTATTTATTGCCATTTTAAGTTGATTTAATCAAGATCTTGTCATGTTCTATAAAAGTTACTTTTCAGTAGCGCGTCAAACCATATTTGGCATTTTCGCAGCTTTTTTTATGTTTTATATGAAGAATGTATGGCAAGTCAACAAAAATAATTCAGTATTTATTAAATAAAATCCAAGATTTTTGTCTTTTTTTTTTTTTAACGGGATATCCGAAATAAATTAAACTTTGTAAATTATACGACTTAATAACGAACGAAAAATATAACAAAAAATTAGTTAAAATTAATCAAATAGTTAATTAAAATGATGCACAAAATGGTTTTAAAAATATAAAAAAAGAAAACTGTCTGTTTGAAATTTATATGGAGATAAAGTTTATTAATTTGCTTTAACTGCTTAGTAGTACCTAAAAACAATTCTTTGTTTTTAGGTACTACTAAGCAGTTAAAGCAAATGTTTTCGTAGATAAATTTTAAAAATTATATATCAAACCGTCACGAAATTCTTAAATTAGTTGCTAAGTAACAACAAAGTTACAACAATAAGCCATCTATAGTAAGAAAGTTTAATATTTTCTTTCATTTGTCAAAAATAAAATATGCTAATGGAGCACACAAATATTTGTTAAAATCTATTTGAAGCAAATACTCACAAAAACTATTATTTAAAAGAGATTCCTTTAATGTTAATGATAATATGTAAGAAAAGTTATCTCCGGTTCAGAGAATCAATAACAGTTTCTCAAATATTGTTATATTTTTTTATGTAAACTTTTAACGATATTTAATTTCAAAGAGGAAATACGAAAATAACGGCACTCATATTAACAGACTAAGGCCGTTTATAATGACGAATTGCATTAAAAATTATAAAAATAAAATGAACAGCATTTATAATGTTTCAAGTTCAATCTTCGACAGCTGCAATTTCTAACTGTTTATTATTCCATTGAGCAAATGATAACGTGCTTGGATTGACAGATTTCTCAGCTGAAACTTTTGCATTTGTTGACATTACATACGAACGGAACTGAAAATCAAACGAAATCGTTACTCTTTCTTGCGACAGACGTAAATTGCTTTCATATTTGACCTTCAACAACTGAGAAAATTCTACTTACTTTTCGGTAGACATGACAAAAAAAAGAAAAAGATATGCGAGGGAAACTTCCCTTTTTTCCCCTTCCTTTTTGCCGGTTAAGTTTGCAACTCTATTTCTATCTCTGTATATTATAAAGCAAGATGTTTGTGTTGATATGTGTGTTTGTATTTCTTTGATTTAAAAACTGCAACACTTAGAACAGGGTGGTCAACCCACGGCCCGCCTTGAATATTTCTGCGGCCCGTGAGATTTATTACACTTTTACAAAATATATTTATATTACAATGGCCAAGGTAGTGAAAACTAATGTATTAAAAATACATTATGTGTGCATTCATATATTCAAAAATTAACTGTCGAAATTAAGGGAAAAATTAACTTTGATTTTAAAATAATATTCTTTGCGCAAACAAATAACACACTAGCAAAAGAAATATTTTTTAATGATTTAATTTTTTTTTATTTCATTTATATTTATATTTTTTTTTTATATATTTCTTTTTACAATGTGCCTTTAGTATGATTATTATTATATTATCAATGTTTATATGGAAGAATAATAGTAAATGTCTATAGTGGGTCTAAATCTAATGTAGGGATATATAATTTTATTTTCGGCCCGCGGAGTTATGATGCATTTCCAAAGTGGCTCGCAAGATCATTTGGGTTGGCCGCCCCTGACTTAGAGCTTCAGTTTTTTTCTCTGAATTCATTAAATTTTTGTTTAGCTATTTTGTAATTTTTTTATTGTAAATATTGAGCTAAAAATATCAATTCAAATATCGTCTTCTCAACAGCATTTTCTTAATATTCACAAAAATAATACAAAATAATTAGCCTAATACGTCAAATAGTACACTCATAATTTAAAACTATAACAATGAGAAATGCATACAATTTCCCATGCATGCATTATAATTTTAACTTGTACACACCAAAAAAATTATGAAAAAATTCTTATCAGTTATTTTCTAATTATAAAATTTTTTTAAAATTCTTTTTTATTGAAAACTAGAAACAAAAAGAAAATGACGTTCTGCATATGTTTTTATTAACTTTTAATATCTGTATTTATTTATCATTAGATTTTTATTTATTTATTTTTTTCATATTTGGATTTTAATGGATTATTTATCTAAGATCTGTTGAAATTTTTAGAATTGTGTTATTGTTTCCAAATACAAGAAATTCATTATATTTTTATTTGGTACGTATCCAAAATCACAAAAATTTTTAATTAGCTATTTTGTAATTTTTTTATTATAAACATTGAGCTTAAAATTACAATTAAATGACGTTTTCTTTCAGCAATATTTGCTTAATATTCACAAAAAGTAATACAAAAATTAGCCTAATACATCAATTAGTACACTCATAATTTAAAAACTATACCAATGAGAAATGCATGCATTATAATTTTAACTTGTACTATACACGCCAAAAAAATTATGAAAGAATTCTAATCAGTTATTTTTTAATGATAAAAACTTTCAATACTTTTATTGAAAACAGGAAACAAAGAAAATGACGTCATAATTCTGCACATATTTTTATTCACTTTTAATATCTGTATTTATTTATCATTAGATTAAAAAAAAAAAATTTCAAATTTGATTTAATGGATTTATTTATCAAATATCTGATGGTATTTTAGGTGTGTTTATTGTTTCCAAATACCAAACATTAATTTTGATCTGTTGTCATTTGTTATTAAAGCACATTCACACCAAGCCGTTGAGCGGCGAGGTGTGAAATGCCTTCCAATCATAAGTTTAAACACGCCTTGTGTGAAGCTTACGATTGGCTGACGTTTTATGCCTTACCGCGCAACGTTTTAGTGTGAATGCGGCTTAAGGCGGCTGTCATATAGCAGATTCAACATTAGCCAGAGTGCACAGCGGAGGGGGAGGGAGAGGAGACAGCATTGCACCCATATTTATCTGTCGCCATTTGGAACGAATACCCTTTCCCCTTCCCCAAGGGAAAAATCTGAGGGTTCTCATCCTACACCAGCATAGACATGAAAGCTTTGGTCCGGCAACGCCTGTTAGGTTTTGAACCAAGCTTTATTAGTTCGGAAACCAATGTACTATCCGCTATACTCAATTTCAGACATATAACATTTTTTTTTTTTCAATTTTTTTTTTTTTGCACACAGAACAGCCTTTATATGAAATATAAAATAAAAGATTATGATAAATTATTTAATTTGTGGAATATTTTCCCTTTCTTCATATAAGTAAAGAATATTATGCTTTTTTACAGAATCTGATCACCACCAAATCACATCTTTTAATTTCCATACAAAATATAATTTGGAAAGGAATGGAAAATGTAAGAATGAAGCAAATCATATTTATTCAAGAATTATAAGGAGTTTAATTTTTGATGCTAGATAAATTCTTACGAACGAGATTTATTTTCTCAAATTATGGTCGTTCAAATTTTAATAGATCAAAAATTAAATGAATCAAATAAGGAGTTTGATATTAAAATTCCATTGGTAAGATTTCAAATCGGTTTTTTTTGTATTATAACTCTGAATATTACTTATTTTACTTTCGCTGATTTCATATGTGATATTTTCCTATTTATTTCTCGGATATAATTTCTTCTAAGACAAAAAAGTGTTTTGAATACAAAAGAGAATTCTGATGACGATCAATACAATCTTATTCCAATGATATTCTCCATATTAATCATATAGTTGAGATTGGATAAAAAACACCTTTATAAATACATTAGCTATAAAAGAAATCCTATTCAAAAATTTATTTCTTTGCTATCATAATATCAAATATTTTTATATATTTTACTATTATTTACAAATATCTATTGATGCCTTTAATAAACACAGCGTATTAAACACGTCACGATGTAGATATAAATAAAAAAAATATTCTTTAGTAGGTTTTAATTGAAAAAAATATGAAATTTAATTCAAACCATGGTGAATTCTCTCAAGAGATGGGAAAGGTTAAAAAATATGTCAATTAAAAAAATGAAATATGCTTCCATTTTTAAAAGGCGAGAGGATCCTATTTTACCATTAATGTTAATCACTCATTAACGTCGATGGTAATCATTACTAATGATGTGAAAGCTTTCAGAAAAAAAAGATTCTCCAGCAAAATTAGGAAGAGGAGCTTCAGAATTTATTACTCATTTAAAATTGATACGTAATGGAGAAATATTAACTTATTTACTTTGCAGATTACTGCTGATTCCTAACTGTGTTTGAAAAGATTGCTTACCAGTTCCAGTGACGATATTGACTCCAGTTTCTTTCGAAAGTGATGCGAGAAACTGACCCTGGTCTTTAGCTCGTAGTCCGATAGATCCATTGTCAACTATCGCACCTCCACCAAGTTGTTTGAAAAAACGCATCTCATCTACAACAGCTTTACGGACACCGTCATCAGTGTAGATGTTATTGTCATCAAAACAGTAACTGCACGAAATATATTTTTCATCATAAAGGTTGAATTACTCAATGATATTAATTAATAATTTTAAGCTCTATTGCCTGAAATTTTCTTCATTAATAGTCAAATCATTCATCATTATACACTTATTTTTTGCAATTCAAAAGGTTTATTTTATTTAATTAATTAATTAATTTTTTCCATTCTAAACGTTTAGTTTATTTATTGATTATTTTTTTGCCATTCTAAATGTTTTTTTTTTTATTTGTTTATTTATCATTTTTTGCCATTCTAAACGTTTTTTTTATTTCATTTGTTTATTTGTTTATATATTATTTTTTTGCCATTCTAAATGTTTTTATTTTATTTATTTATTATTTTTGCCATTCTAAACGTTTCATTTTATTTATTATTATTATTATTATTTTTTTTTTTGCCATTATAAACGTTATTTTATTTTATTTACTTTTTATAGTTTTGCTATTCTAAAACGTAATTTCCTGTTTATTCATTTAATAGTACAGAGATTGCTGTTATTAAACAATCAAAAAGTATATTATTTGAGCGAAAATAAAAAAATTTAACTGTACTAGTATTATAAAAATAAAGCATAACATACGCTGAAAAATTATAATTACCGTTATACTATAATGTGTATTAAATTTAACTTTTGAATATATTTGAAATAACAAATTTTTAACAGAAGAGGGTCCTTTATTTTATTTAGTTAACTGTTTGCAAAATTAAAATTTTATTTTATGAATTACTGCAACTAAACTTATATTATAACAAAATATCTATTTAATTTAATATTTTATCGTTACGCATGTAGATGTTTAATCTATGACATACGAAGGATGAAATTGAATCGCTCAAACAGGTATTCTCAAAACCAATTGTTTTTGTTTTTTTTATTTAACCTTCATCTAACATTACGTAAATTCTTTACTTCTACCAAGTTTCAAGCCTTAACAAAATTTATTTAATTAAATTTTTCAAAATTAAATTTTATTATATATAATAGCAAAAAGCTATTCAATTTAATATTTTAGCGTTACACACATGTAGATATTTTACCTATGACGTACGAAGGATGAAGTTGAATTATGCAAATAGGTATTCTCAAAACCAATTGCTTTTTTTTTTTTTTTATTTACCCTTCATCTATCATTACGAAAATTCTTTACTTCTACCAAATTTCAAACCTTTGCAAAAATTTAAATTTAAATTTAAATTTATTTTATGAATTACTGTATCTAAACTTAATAGCAAAAAGCTATTCAATTTAATATTTTTAGCGTTATACATGTAGATGTTTTCCCTATGACGTACGAAGGATGAAATTGAATTATGTAATTCTCAAAACTTATTGTTTGTTTATTTTATTACCCTTCCGCTATCATTACGAAAATTCTTTACTTCTACCAAGTTTCAAATCTTTTGCAAAAATTTAAATTTAAATTTAAATTTATTTTATGAATTACTGTATCTAAACTTAATAGCAAAAAGCTATTCAATTTAATATTTTAGCGTTATACATGTAGATGTTTTCCCTATGACGTACGAAGGATGAAATTGAATTATGTAATTCTCAAAACTTATTGTTTGTTTATTTTATTACCCTTCCGCTATCATTACGAAAATTCTTTACTTCTACCAAGTTTCAAATCTTTGCAAAAATTTAAATTTAAATTTAAATTTATTTTATGAATTACTGTATCTAAACTTAATAGCAAAAAGCTATTCAATTTAATATTTTAGCGTTATACATGTAGATGTTTTCCCTATGACGTACGAAGGATGAAATTGAATTATGTAAATTCTCAAAACTTATTGTTTGTTTATTTTATTACCCTTCCGCTATCATTACGAAAATTCTTTACTTCTACCAAGTTTCAAATCTTTGCAAAATTTAAATTTAAATTTAAATTTATTTTATGAATTACTGTATCTAAACTTAATAGCAAAAAGCTATTCAATTTAATATTTTAGCGTTATACACGTAGATGTTTTCCCTATGACGTACGAAGGAAGAAATTGTATTATGTAATTCTCAAAACTTATTGTTTGTTTATTTTATTACCCTTCCGCTATCATTACGAAAATTCTTACTTCTACCAAGTTTCAAACCTTTGGGAAAATTAGTGGGAGACTAGAAAAAGCGGAAGTGGATTTTAGCATCTCCTTCCTTTTTGTTTTCTTTGAAAAATGCTTGCAGCAGGAGGAAGCTGAAAGACAAATTAAAAAAAAGGACAGCTGGTTGTTGGAATTTAAATATATCTTAAGCAGAACTTCTTGGAAGCTGTTGCGAAGAAGGAGTTGTGGTAAATGTCACTACGACAATTTACGCGGAATTTTTACGTAATTACATCTATTTTTTTTCAATCTCGTGCTTCTGTTTCATTTACTTTTCTCTGTTAATTTACTTCTCTCTGTTTGTTAATATTCCAGTGTTAACAAAAGAAGAATAAATTCTTAATTTAAAAGATAAAAACAGATTACATGAAAGAATGAAATACTTCATAAAATAAACAAAATTTAAAATAAGGATATGTTTTTGCAGCAAAAAATGCAAAATTCTTTCCTAAAATAAAATTTTTTAAAAATTAGCGATTTGTTATTGGAAGGCTTGTATGATGTTTTGGAGCAGTAAATTGTTCTACATAAAAGTCGTCATCAGCTTTGCAAACAGATTGAATAATCAAAACAAAATTGAATATACAGTTTTATTAACTATAATGACGCTTTCACATTTATTCAAGCATTATATCACTCTTAAAGATTTTTTATAAATTTTTTTTTTTTTATAGATTTAAAACTCTTCTAGTCTTCTTGTAAGTTGTAAAATTTCATAAGTAAAAATCTTGTAAGTAGTCTACGTTTGTTGTTGTAAGTAAAATTCTTGTCATAAGACAAAAAAGAAAATCATACATTTAAAATATATACTGATTTTATTTCTTATAAACTGTAGTAGCAATTATAACGCTTATTTTTATTTATAAAATACGTTACAAGGGATGTTGTATCAATTATTTAATTTTTTTGTACGAAAATTTATACTTCCTATTACATTTAAAATATTTCACTTTTATTTTACATCTAATTTTTTAAAACTTTTTTTTTGTGGTAAAGAATTTTTAAAAACTAACACAACCCTTTTCGGCATTGATGATTTTTCAATAATATTACTGTATTGTTAATTCAACAGTTGGAGATTTTGAAAAAAATTGCTCAATCTTTCTTTCTGTAAAAAAAAAAAAAAAAATCCAAGTTTTTTAGAATGGTTGTTAAGATGCCGAATTATCCAATGAAAGATTCGATATATGCAAAACGCACGCTTTTGTGATGTATCGTCTGTACTTACGGGTATTGTCTGATCCATCCTAAGTTTTCCACTGAAAATAGTTGTCCTTGCACTGGAGGTATATTTCCTGGTAAAGGATGTCTGAAAACCCGTAGTGGTAATTCATGCAGCAAATGTTCATGAGTGAAGGTTACTCCGAGTGTATCTGGATCCACTGGTCCCAACACTGAAAGGTCATGAATAATATGAACATAATTTTAAAAAAATTTACTTTGAGTTCTGAAATTGTGTTGAAAATATTGTAACAAATTAGAATGCAAAGTTTCTTTTGGTTGAAAAATAATTGAAAAATAATAAAAATGTATTAACTGGCTGGCAACCTGTAATATAGAATTAGCCTTTAAAATGATGGTGACTTTTATTTTATAAGTATATACAATAATCACTTTAAATGTATGTTAAATAAAAGTATCAATTCATGAAACTTGTTAAACATGCTCTGTTCAACTGAATGTTGTTATTGTTTGTGGTTGTTCTAAACACATCTAAATTATAATCAAATTCTTACCACTCGACAACATAATGCATCAACAATATTGATTCCGTCTTTCAGGTATACAATGTTATTAATATAAATGTTTAAATTACTGTAATAAACGTTTCATGGCATACAATTAAAAAAAGGTTTTAATTAATGAATAAAAAAATGTAAGATAAATTTGTTAAACACGTTAAGTTCAACTGAATGTTGTTATTATCTAAATTATAATCTATTTTCACCATTCGACAGCATAGCGCATCAACAATCTTGTCAGGTATAAAATGTTATTAATATAAATGTTTAAATAGCTGAAATAAATATTTAATGGCATAAGACTAAAAAAAAAAAAAGGTTTAATTAATATAAAAAAGATAGTAAAATATAAATAAGTCTTTATTTTACTACAAACTTTTATGCTGACTTGTAAAAAAAACTACTTTTTAAATAAAATCTTGACATCATTCCCAAAAAAACACACAATTATTTTCTAATATTTTTATAGCAATGACACGATACATTTCAGTGGATATATATATATATATATATATATATATATAGCATGAAAAATAATCGTTATCTTACAGAGGAATTTTAAAATTAATTGTTTGAATTAATAAAAAATTGAAAAAAATAATAATCACTGGTATGGATTGTATAATCTAAAGGTATAATTATAATAAAAATAAATACTTCAGTGGAGAGAAATATTTACATTTCATTAAAAAGAATGATTCAGTGAAGAGAATTCATTATTTATATAAGAGAATTATTTAATAGAAAAAAAAAAATTTATATGAATCATATTTATTGATTTTAAAATTATATTAGCCTCTAAAATGTAAAGTATATCTTGCTTTTCATTCATAACTTCTATTCTATGTGATATGGGAATTGAAGTCTCAAATTCTGTTTGAGACGACGTATTTAACCACTAAACCACAAAGTCCTTAGACTACGTGATACAAAACATTCAGACATTCAAGTTCATTTCTATTCTGCCTGTCACTTCAACGAATCTGAAGAAAAATTTCCTCTCTGTATAACTAGTAATAATATAACTTCGTACTAAAAACTGAAGACAAATGAATACAAAGAAAAAAATGCAATTAGTATGTCCAAAATAGAAAACTTCTTTTTTTAAAAATAAATCTCTTTTTTTCAAAACAAAAGTAAATTACATTTTTGCATTTGATTTACTTATCACAATTTATTGGCATTTATAAAAACTATATTGTCTTTTTCATTTCATTCCTGTAAGAGTGAGGGTAAAATGATTGGTTATACCTTAATTTGTAGAGTCCAATGTATACTAGTTGTCTGATAATTATGTCAATAGGAACTTTAATACTATTTAAGAATATTCATTAAGTTTGGTTTGTCGCTCTACGGTCATTTTGTGTACACTTTGGGCTAACTAGACCGGGAGCTACAGTTTAACGTGGTTTACGAACCACTAACAAACATCCATGCCACCGCCAGGATTCGAATATGAAAACTGTGGTACCGACGGCCAGAGCACTAGCCAAATGGCCATCTGGTGGCGAATATTTATTCAATGTAAAGTATAAAACTCTTGCTTTTCATTCATAACTTCTATTCTATGTGATAACTATGTCAGTTTTTACTATTTATGAATATTCAATAAGTTTTTCATTGTGTCATATTTACTAAGTAAATTGGTTTCATGAATATATATTGGCTCTGTTTAATGCCTGTATATTTTTAAAATTGGGTGCCCAGAAGATCTACCTCCCGTAGTGAACCTGGTAACACTTTTTAGTGGCTAAAAGATCTACAACTTGGAATTATTGTTTGATTAATGAACTCTGTTTCAGCATGTTTTGTTGTATTATCTGTTTTTTTTTTTTTTTTTTTTTTTCGTTGTTCTTTTTATTGCTGCAACTGTTCATAATCTGCCATTGGAAATAAAAAAAATATATATATTTTTAAAATTTTATTTTATTATTTCTCAATGTAAAAATATAAGTAATGTTTAAGAATCCTTGCAGACTTTACGATTAAAAAAACATTTGTTCACTTGATATAGAACAATGACGAAAAAATCACCGCGAAAAATAATTTTAAAATAAACATGAAACTTTTTCAGTTCTTTTATTTCCTCCAGATCAGTTTGCGACGTAAATGAAGAAATCAGTTCGGTTGAGTGGTCAAGCAATCCAAACCAGTGGAAATGACGTTCTCTGTTACACTTTCTTGGGTGTGAAAGTAAAAATGATCGTGAACAAGCTCAAAAGTCACAAATCAACTATTATCTAGGTCAAGGATGTCTTTTAAAACGAAGAAGTGAAACAACTTTTTAAGATGAAAAAGGGAAATAGTATCGGTCGCAACATCCTCTTGTCGCAAGAGAATTCAATGACATGAATTTTTTAAAATTAGTGAATGTTGCTACACAGTTTGCTTTGTCATAACAGCATAAAGGTTAAAGTTTAGCAAAGCTGTGTGTGTGCAAACAGTTATTACTGCATTTTTGCATCTTTGTTATGACATGAAACATAATTACTAGACTGTGAAGTAGTAAGTTTACATTTGGGAGGTAGAAAAACCATACAACCATAATAAACTTCTCACACGATCTCCGCTTGAATTTTTTTTTTTTTTTTTTTTTTAATATTCAATCATTAAGAATCTTAATAAAAATATTTGGCATAAAAAGAGGTTGATGTAAAATGTACAAAAAGCATGAACATCAATTAAGGATTCATTTCACCTGAAATTTATAAATTGAATAATAGTTATTATTTCAATAAGTGGGCCTGAGTGGCCGAGTGTGCGCTCTGGCGCTAAGTGCCACATGTGTCGGGTTCGAGTCCCGGCGGGGCCATGGATGTTTGTAGTGGTTCGGAATCCACTTTGGCCATAGGTCCCGGTCTCCTATGGCTGTAAAGAGCGTCACGGAGCAGAAGTCAGACTTCTACCTACGGGTGCTCCATCAGAACAGAAGCTGCACTCCACTTCCCTCCTTCCATGAGGGATACGACAACAACAACAACATTTCAATAAGTAGTGTTAAATACAAGATGATTAATAAATGCAATAAACAATTGTTTACTTTCATGAACAATCGTCCATGTATATGTGGAGTAAAATTGTTTTCAAAAGAAAATTCACAGTTTTCTTTAAATTGTTTTCAATCTCGTAGAGATTAAAGTTTTTTTTTTTTTTTTTTTTTTTTTTTTTATTTCCATTAATTTCAAATATATTTGATTATGAAAATATTAAATATTGAATTTAAATTTATAAAAAATATTAAATTTTTATGAAAAATTAATATCTCTATAGAGGTTCTATAAATTAATAGAATATTATCAAAAGTCTTCCTGTTTAAAAGAAAAATTCTATAGGATTTATTAACATTATAATAATTTATATCTCTCCAGTTCTAAGTAAAATTCAAAATATTTAAGTCGAATATCCTATCAAAATTATTCACAGTAACGAAACATGGACACATATTTATTCATTTTAATTTTTTTCTAAAAATGTATTTACTAAGAGCACTAATACTCTTTCAAATAAAATTAATATTACTGTTTCAACTAAAATTAAGTTTCTATAAAAATTGTCTTTTTCCAAGTAAAACGAGAGAAGTTTTGTAGTCGATATTTCAAAATAAAGAAATTTCAATTTAAAAATAAGTTTGATGTTTATATTAACTTCATCATTTATTAATAAAAAAATAAGATAAATATCTTTTTAAAGATAAAATCTGTAATAAAAGGTAGAAAATGTCTGACTTAATCTCAAAATATATGAAAAATATTTTTATGCAACATATTAAAATATTTTATTGAAATTTACTTTTGCATTGCATTTTATATGGCAATACACAGATTATTTTTATATGGCAATATATAGATTAAAATTTTACTAGTTTGCTCTAATGACAAGCGTTTCTGTAAAAACACTTTTCAAATATAACTTTTGGGTTTAAATGTACTCTCACAATCAAATATAATAAACCGTTTTATTGATCATTTACATGTGTACATAAAATTCCTACGTGTTACTACGTAAGAGAAGAAAAATAAATGCAAAAATGTATATGAAAATTCTGATAATATTACTGGCAGTACTAAAAAATTCTAAATCTCTAAAATAAACGAATGATTCGAGAAGTTTGAACAATTGATTCAATTTGATTTCTAGATTAAAAAAACAGAAACTTTGTACAACATAACATGAATATGGAATGAATAAAAATATCTATAGATAAAATAAATATTTTATGACTTCCCTCAAGAAAAATTCATTAAATAAATATTTAAATGTAATTACATGATCATAATGATACTGTAATGAAAATGAAAAAAATATTTTTAATTATCATAAGTTATGTTATTGTTAATTTTTTAGCTTAATTTCTAAGCGTTCTGAAGAAGCAATTAACATAAAGTGAGGTGACATTAAATGATTCTAGACAGCGCCCAATTTATTTACACTGTCTATATGGTTACAACCGCATAGAAGAAAAGTCGATATGAAGGAGACAAGTGAAGAAAAGGTCTTTGATTTTCTTTATTCAAGGACAAATTTCAAGGGCAAAAGGCTGAAAGGATTTCAGTATTTAGATCAGATCGAATTGCATTCTAACGATTCATTTTATGAGAAAGATAAATGTCAACCGAAAAGTCTGCAGTTGTAGCTTTCACTAAAAGAATTTTTGTACCTTTACAACTGAAATATAAAAGTCAAAAAAGACTTGCTTCAATTTAATGATGCAAAAAAGAAAATAATGCTTTTAGATGTGTTCTTGAAAGTTAATTCAATTTAATTTGTCAAAGATAATTACTGATACATTTTAGAAGTGTGATATGGTTAAAAAGTAATTTAAAAATTATGTTTAAAGACATTCTAATTGAATATATTTTTATAAGAATTTATTAGGTGGATAAAAGATTTTTAACTGAATAATAAATGAAAAGTTTCTAAAACCTCAAGCACCTTTTGTATTAAAAATTATTGCATTTTAACCATTAGTAACTATTAAAATACATTATTATCATATGAAAATTTTATTTTTCAATTGTTCTGCATGATTCTTCGAAATTCATGGGGTGTTATACAATTGTGTTTATAGAAGGGGAACACCTAACAGCAATAATTGGGAGCTAGTAAAGTGACATTTTTTTAAAATAAACATTTGATATATGAATTTTTTCGATGCATTATTATCTGACAGCATATGAAATTCAATCCGAGTTGGATTTTCAAAAGTGAATATCTGAAAATATTTGTTGATGAAACGTTTAAATGAATATAATAGTTCATCAAATAAAACTTTGTGACGTTTTATCTAATTTTTAAATGCAGAATTATATAGCTACTTTTTAAAAACTTTTTAAAAATAAGAGTGGCAAGTGACATAATGTCAAGACATTATAAAACTATAGCTTAATAAGAAGTATGTTATTTTAGCATACAAAATTTTTATAAATATATAAATTTATAAAAATTTAAAAAAAAAATGAACTAGGCTTATTTAAAGTTTTTTTGAGAGAAACAATTCTTACCAGCAATTTAATTTTATATCTATATCTGAAGTTAACTGAAGAACATCTGAAGTTAATTTTCAGTTTAACTTTATTAAAAACAATAAGCGGTTTAATTGAAAAATGTTAACTAATAATAATAAACTATTTAATTAGATAACTATTTGTAAGTAAATTTCTAATATTAATTCACATATATTTGAAAATAATTTTTAAATAAAATGTTTTATTTTCACTAACGCTTTTTCAAACTCGGATATGATAGACTTGAAACTCAAACATAAAATTTTCCATGCATCGAAATTTATTGTACCAGAAACGCCGAAAATAATTTGAAGTACTTTTATTAAAGAAACCGACAGCATGCAAATTGTGGCTCGAAATAAAAGTAATAATTTGGCTACGTAATTTAATGCAGAACTGAAATGAACTGTTTCAGACCAATTTTGGTCTCCTGAAGGTCAAATTAAATGACATGGAAATACCTAATGATATCTCTGTCTCTGTTTCAGTTTCCTTTCACAGAACCGTTGTAAATGTACTCTTTAAAGCATTGCACATTCTTTTGCGATAACTTTCGAAGTAAAAAATTAAACGAGGAACTTAAATAATAAAAAGAAAAAAATCCAAAAAGAAGGGTAGTGGAATGCTACAGGGATGCTATTTCAACCAAATGACAAACTGGATTTCTGGTTACAGAAGACATCTGAAACCATTTCATGTACGGGAAGATGTGATGTAATCTTCCTACAGATAATTATTTCAATTCATTTCATTTATACCCGACATAAAGGATTTATATCCGCAGGATGTTAATTTCCGCATCATCAGTGAATTTAATGGCACAGGCAAAATAAATATGGTGAAGAAATCCAGCATAAAAAATAATGTTATTTGAAGGATATTTATGGTCATTAACGTTAACCTTCTTACCACAAATCTCATCAGAATTCTGAAAGGACAGTAAATTTTGCAGTCAATTTGATTATTAGACAGAATTTCTATTTTTAGACTTATTTTTCGCTGGTATTTTTATAGAAGGAAATTGCATGATTTGAAGCTATTAGAATAAGAGTTATGAATTCACGTGCTTATAGATGTTGAGTTGCGTGCTCAGAAAGAATTTACGTAACCAAATCTATAAATAGGAAAAAAAAAAAAAAAATGTTTCAATTCAGATTTCCTCTTACGTAGCAATTGGAAAACCATTTTAGCATGTTAATGATAATTAATTTTTTTAACCTTTAATTTGTGGAGACGTAAAAAAGTATTATATCATTTTTGTTTTCACTCTTTTGAGTATTATTATACATATAACATGCTAACATACATTTTGGAAGAAAATATTTAACAGACTAGTAAACAAATAGAAAATAAAACAATTATTAATAATATGGACTTGCAGGTTAATTTTTAACTGCAAATCTACTGGGATTTCTGAAAGAACAGTACATTTTGTGATCAGTTTTACTTAAGTCTTCATTCTTATTTTTATAGATTTATTTTTGGCATTAATATTATCGTCGAAGGAAGTTTTGTGATTTATAGGAGTTAAAATAAGAATTATGCGATTGATTTATTTGAAGACGTTGACTTGAGCGTTCAGTAAAAATCAACGAAAGCAAGTCTATTTATAGAAGAAAACATTTTATTTAAGATTTCTTCTTGCGCAGTGACGGAAAAACAATTATAACTCATTAATAATATGTTATTTTTTATACATTAATTTATGGAAATGTAAAAAATTGCAACATAACTTCTGCTTCCACTTTTATATAGGTGTTTCTACTATTAATATAAATATGATGTGTTTAGTGTATATTTTGAAAGGCAATTTTTTAAAATAAAATTAAATGTAAAAATAAGTAACAGGATAAGTTTATCGTTATCATCATTAACTAAACGCCCTTCCGTGAATGATGGTAAGGATAATTACTACAGCATTATGCCGTTTTATGTGGTTAAAATTAAATCACCTCAACTCACATTTAGTGCGATTTTGTATTATAGTATCCTTTATAACTCGCTGTCATATGAAGGCCGATTGTTTTGTATTGACGACTGCATGTGTACCTCACGTGTATTAGTGCGTGTGTGTGCAAAAGACAAGTATCTACTAGTACCTAAAACGAGATTTGACAAGTGAATAAGAACTTATAAAAAATATTTATTGAACGGTGCATCGTATTTTCATCTGCTAGATGATCAAATCTCCTTTCTATTAAAAGATTACATTAACAGTTAATAAATATAATTCAATTATAAATAATGAAACTACATTTACCAATTCAAAGAAACAGAAACAAACATTTCAAATAGAAAAAAATACCAGACATTTTTTGTATATTTTGAAAGAAACTTTTAAATAATTTTTTTTTTTGTTCTAATGCAACTGGCAAACACTTAGACAATTGTCATCGATGCCTTAAGGCAAGCGCTGCACTGACGTTACTCACTTAACAATACCCAGGAGATGTATGTAGCTTGAAGATAAACTACGGACGCGGAGTAAAACTACCTCCACAATGCTCTACATGACCCCGCTCCGCAATGGGTCATAATAGACCGGACCTACGGTTTAAAGTAGATTCCAAACCACTACAAACATCCACGGCCTCGCCGGGACTCGAACCCGAAACCTGTGGTACCGAGCGCCAGAGCGCTAGCCACTCAGCCATTCAGGCCCCATTTTAAACAAAAGTAAATGTCAAAAAGTAACAGGATAAGTTTATTATTATCATTAACTAAAATACCTTTCGTTAATGATGATAACTGATAATTTCTTCAGCATTATGAATTTTTACGTGGAAATTAAATTACCTCAACTCTCGCATTTAGTGTGATTTTGTATTATAGTATCCTTTATAACTCGCTGTCACAATAAGGCCGATTGTTTTGTACTGACGACTGCCTGCGTATCTCACGTGTATTAGTGCGTGTGTGTGCAAAAGACAGGTATCTACTAGAACCTAACACGAAATTTGACAAGTGAATAAGAACTTATAAAAAAATTTATTGAACGATACATCGTATTTTCATCTGTTAGATCAGGGGTGGCCAACCCGCGGCCCGCTTTTGAATATTTTTCCGGCCCGTAAGATTTATCACACTTTTACAAAATATATTTATTTTATAAAAGGCCAAATTAGTGAAGGCCAACGCATTAAAAAATACATTATATGTGCATCTATATATTAAAAAAAAAATTAACTGTCGAAATTATGAGAAAAAAATTAACTTTCATTTTAAAATTATATTTTTGCGAATATATGGCAGATATTGCCTGTTTTTTTTTTTATGAGTTTACAGTTATGAGTGGAGAAACAAATATCGCACTAGTGAAATAAATATATTTTAATGATTTCATTTATATTTATATATTTTTTATATTTTATTTTTAGTGTTATATATTTCTTTACAGTATGTGTTTAGTATCATTATTATTATATTATCCATGTTTACATGTAAGACTAATAGTAAACACAAGAATAATAACTCATTATGTCTCAATTTTTCATTCAAAAATGTCTATAGTGGGCAGGGCCGGATTTAGATGAAAAGAGGCCCTAGGCTATTCCACTTTATGAAGGCCTTTCACCTCCCATTTTTAAGTTTGTATATTACATAAGAGATAATAAAATACATCATTACTGTGATATATATCAATATGTTAAATGAAACATGCTGTGATGGGTACTAATCTTTATAAAAAATGTGGCACGGATAATAAATAAAGGCTAAATCTTTATAAAAAATGTGGCACGGATAATATGAGGCCCCTCTTGATCTTGAGGCCCTAGGCTGAAGCCTAGTTAGCCTATAGGAAAATCCGGCCCTGATAGTGAGTCTAAATCTAATATGGGGATATATAATTTTATATGCGGCCCGCGGAGTTAGGATGCATTTCCAAAGTGGCCCACAAGATCATTTGAGTTGGCCACCCCTGTGTTATATGATCAAATCTCCTTTCAATTAAAAATTTGAATTATATTTATTAATTGTTAATGTAGTAATAAATAATGAAACTACATTTACCAATTCAAAGAAACAAGCATCTCAAACTGAAAAAAAAATTATCAGAGATTTTCTTTTTTTTTTACTTAAGACGTAAGAAAATACTGAACTATTTATACAAACCTGTAACAACCTTCCCTTTCATGTTTCTAATACAAGTTTTGCAATTCAACAATATCCCCTGTAAAGTAAAATGAAAAATAAATTCACACAAAAACTCTATTTAAATAAGATAATGATGAATCTGTTTATTTTTTTTTTTTTTTTTATTTTTAAAAATTAAATAGAAAAATATTACGTAGACGTAGCTGTGTGCAAGTACAATGAATGCTTTTATATCTACACAGTTTATTTATTTTGCAATCAAACTTGCTTGGCGATGTGTGAATGCTTTTAAAACTAGAGATTAAGGAGTTTTTGAGATAAAAAGTTCGCATTCATAATAGACATTTGAGAGAAAAATCAATATTATTTAAAACGATGGAATTGCATGTTCTCTGAAACAGGTCCATTTGCGATTGTAATGGTTGCGTGATATTTTTGTTGGTTTCATTATTTTTTTTTATGCAAATATGGAGTATTTTGTAGTCTGTATTTTGTATTTTGCTTTTAAGTATATTTCTTTGTTTGCTTCAATTTCTCTACATTGATTATCAAGTCAAATTGTTTGGCAGAGAAATTAATTTTTTTTATTTGATATTCTTTCAGACTACAAGATATGTAGAATATATATTGTGGCTGAGATCATTATATCTTCATTCAATGTTATGCGGAAGCCTGATGGCCGAGTGTCTAGCACTCTGGCGATTGGTGCCACAGGTTTTGGTTCGATATCGGCAGTGATATGGATGTTTGTAGTGGTTCGGAATCTACTTTAAGCCATAGGTCCCGCTCTCCTATAACTGTAGAGCGTCACAGAGCCCAGTCAAACTTCTCACACACTTCATTCCCAAACCGTAAAAGGGCAACTCGCTCTAGGAAGAGTGATATGGTGTGGTGTAGTAAGAATAGTAAATGTTATGCACTCGTCTCACATGTAGATTTACATTTCTGTTAGAAATTTTATTTTATTATAAAACTAAAATAGTTTTTTTTTTTTTTTTAAATATTTTTAAAAGAAGACAAACCGCTTCATGCTACACAAAAATGTTAGTATTTCGATAATCCATTTGTTGTTTGTGATTTATAACTCGCTAAAGACTTGATAAAAAAAAAAATCGGAATTTTTTTCCTGTTATCAGCCTGTTATAGGTGTACATATAATTTAGATCGGCTATAAAAAAAGTCAACTATCTGAATAATTAAAAAAAAAATGCATGGGTAAACATAGATTGTCCTTATTTTGATCTCTAAAAACTGCCAAAATTCTACATGTAATTTATCTTCGACTGTAAACTTATTATTCACCGACATTTTTCGAGAACTAGGGAATGTCAGATTTTTTTATGAAATTTGTAATTTCAAAATGGTGCACTACTTTATTGTTTAAACTTTCAGTTCATTCGAATTTCGAAATTTTTTTTTTATCGAAGCATGTGCATAGTGCACTCGGAACTTTTATGTATTCAAGCGCTTTTGGTGATAAGTGGGTAATTTAACGTAATGCTGATAAAAGAGCTCACATGATAAGATTTGGTTTGTCGCTCTACGGTCATTTTTCACATGAGGGCTAATAAGACAGGAATAGTTAAAAGTGGTACTTTGTACTTTGTAATATTTATAAGTGTATAATTTCTAGAGTTTAAAGTGGATTACAAAACCACTAATAAACATCCATGCCTCCGACAGGATTCGAACCTGAAGCTTGAGGTACTAAAAGGAGAGCGCTAATGTTAAAGTTACAAAGGGTTCATAAAAAGTTTCAGTCCTTTCTTTTCAATCTTCATGTAAATAAACATAACTTTTTAACAGATCACCAACAGTGTTAATTATTTTTATACACTGGTGTAATATTTTATCTAAGTGATTGTATATTAATTTCTCGTTAATGAAATATAATTTACAATTGGTACTTCGTAGTATATATTAAGAAACTATCAGTTTTATGTTTGTTGCACTAACACACCGGTCTTAAATTGATTTCTCTGAAATAGAGATGCAATTAATTTATTTAGCAGTATTAGAATGAAAAAGGAAAAGCATTGAGCATGATCGACATGCATTAGATAAAGAAATAATGTTGAATCATTCATCCTATAAATATGTAACAGTTGGTAATTGGTAATAATTGGCACTACAAATGGTACTTGGTAATAATTGGCACTAAATGTGCTATTTGGTAATAATTGGCACTACAAATGGTACTTGGTAATAATTGGCACTAAATGTGCTATTTGGTAATAATTGGCACTACAAATGGTACTTGGTAATAATTGGCACTAAATGTGTTATTTGGTAATAATTGGCATTCAATTGGTACTAGGTAATAATTGGCACTACAATTGGTACTTCGTAGTATATATTAAGAAACTATCAATTTTATGTTCAGTAATACTCTAGTGATCACACTGATCTTAAATTAATTGCTCTGAAATAGCAAGGAAGTTAACTTATTAAACAGTATTAGAACAAAAAATGAAAAGCATTGAGTATGATCGACATGCATTAGATAAAGAATTAAGGCAGAATCATCCATCCTATAAAAACGCAAAAGTTTAAAGACACAACTTTAGAAAATTATTTAGTTATGTAAAACTGTTTCTCTAATAAGTATATCTAAATAATTTGAACAAAAAATTGGATTTGTTTTCTATTTAAAAACAACTTTTAAGAAATAGATGCTACTATTATTCTTAAACTTGCGTAAATGGCATTTAAAACAAATTTTTCGTCATAATATATCATCCATATTAAAAATATACATAAACAAGAACTCACCATTGTTGTAAATATGATTTCTTACACACTCTAAAAATATGAGATTATTCGAATGTAAGTGCTACAATCACTCAGTGTCACACTACACAACTGTTAAATCACAAAAGATTTAATGCATTATAAAGGAGTAATGCATTACAGATCACATGGACAAAAACGAATAATGTTTACCTATCAGCAATATTTATTTAGAACTTTCATTCAGACATAATAAATTACTCACCGAAAGTAAAGAATCGAATGTTTTCGAGGAATGGAATTTAAGAACATCTGGTTTTTTTTTATAGAGGTCAATTAACGGACGTTAAATGTTTTAAAAGTGAAGAAGTACAGTGACATAATAAAAAACCACACATTCTCAAAGAGCTTTATCCCGCTAGGAGAATGTATTTATTTTGAGCTCTATAAATAGTTGCAGTATCATGCAGTCAGTTCTGTAGTTCATTGCCTCCTCTTTCTGACAGAAAGAGTTTTAAAAGTCGAATGTAAAACATTGTTTTAAGAAATTAAAGCATTCAGAAAAGGATAGTTCCCTCACATAGTTTTGAATTCATTAAAAGACCTTGGCTTTTGCTCCCTGTTTATGCTTTCTATATTTTTTATTTTGTTTTTATAATTTCTGAAGTTTGTTTATAATTTCTACACATAAAAGAGAATTTCGGTTTTGTAATTTTTAAAAAATGCATGCTATAAAGCAAAACAGAAATTATGTGAATGAAGAATGCTTTTAAAATTAAAATTAATAAATTGAATAACATTTTTTAAAGTTATAAATATTTAATTAATAGTCTAAAATTAATATTTTAGACTATAATTTCTAGAAATTATAATTTATTTACAATAATATATAATAATTATAATTTAATTATTATATAAATAATTATAAAAAATAAATATATATATATAAATTATAATAATTAAAATTTATTAATTAAGAAATTCTAATCTTATTTTGTTCCTGCATTAATTATCGTATTGAGATATCCTAAATAACTTATTGAGAATTATTAAAGAGATAAATGAAATGAGCAAACTGCATAGAAAATTTTGGCATGAATATTGATTTAGTTGTATTGTATAATTTGTAATATATTTAAACTGGTTATTTAAAAAAACGTCACAATTCTGAGTAAAAGAATTCATTATTCATCAAATAAGTCTTTGATTAAGGTATAAAACAAAGTGAGTATAAAGAAAGTTATTTCAGGTCAACTTTTTTTTACTTTGTTGATTTTTTTTCCCTTTGTGGATTAAGGAATAAGGCCCAAATTCTAATTACTAAAACCAGATTCTTATCTGTTCATTTTTTTTTTCATTGGACCAGTTTAAGAGAATTTGTGACCTACACCACTCGTCAAGGTTAAATTAAATTAAATCTGAAAAGGAATAATCTCAAATCTAAACAAAAGGAAATTATTTTTTTATTGATTAAATGAGCTCGTTCATTTAAAGTCACAAACTAAAGTCTTTAAATATTTTCATCTCTGATAAATTCATGGTACCATTTGACATTTTTAAAAATTTATATTTGAAATATTTAAATTTACGAAATTAAATTGGCTTTAAGATTACATCATTAAAAGAATAACTAATACTGAACTTGAGAATTAAAATTTTTATAGAAAAGCCTTGTAAATAAAACCTGAATAAAAAATAATGATTACAGAAGGATTAAAATATATAGATAATGGTTTCAGATGTGAAATTATATAAATTATAAGTTTATTTTTAAGCAAAGCATATGGAGATTAGCAAATTGAATCATTATTCAATTGAAAATATGAATACTTATATAATATTTACTAAAAATGTTGTCACAAGTCAGATAAAAGAAATAAAAAGATATAATAAAAATTGGATTTTAATATTGCCATATGGATGGATAATAATTGGTATTATAGATGTTCTTATACATGGAAATTACATTGATATTTGCTATAATTTGCTGATATTAAAAGGTTTCTATGGCATCACTGAAATATGATTATTTCTGTCTCTTAAAACCTTAAATAATCTTCATACAGTAATATATAGTCAAAATAAGTAACAAATAAAACATAATTTTAAAAATTTAAATGGAATTAATTTTCAAAAGCTCTTTTTGAACTGTATTACGGACTATGAAATAGATCAATGTAATTCCATTTTAAATAAGTATTTGGTAAATTTTTTGTATCTCTTCAAGCATAATTTATTTTACACTTTATACATTTCCAATGAATTACAAACTCGGGAATATTTATGCAAATGTTGGTTAAGGACGCTATTGCGCAAAAAGGGCCTGTGACCAGGGCCAGATTCTCCTATAGGCTAACTAGGCTTCAGCCTAGGGCCTCAAGATCAAAAAGGGGCCTACATTGAAATTGCTAGCAAAATTAGAATTACACTATTCTAAAAAACAGTAAACACTAAAACACTGAATCGAAAATAAGGAGAAATTCTACACATATGACTAATAAACAAACATAAAAATGTATCAGTTAAGATCACCGTGTTCGGCTCATTGAGTCTGTTCGTTTGTATATACTAGATTGCACTAAAGTATCGTTCATACGTTCACTGATTGCTATGACAAATATTGACGTGCCTCATGCTACTAAGCTCTGGTTTGTTCTTAAATAAATAATGTGCAGATTGGTGTAGATTTTTATTATTTGAATTTTGTTTCTTTGTAAATGTTGTGTGTTATGTTTGATTAATTATTGTTACAAGTACTATATAGGATGCTGAGAATAAATGTCCAAATAAATGTTCTCGTCTTTTTTATTTATTATCCGTGCCACATTTTTTTTATAAAAAATTAATACCAATCACAACATGTTTCATTTAACATATTGATATATATCACAGTAATGATGCATTTCATTATCTCTCATGTAATTTACAAACTTAAAAATGGGAGGTGGAAGGGCCTCATAAGTGGAATAGCCTAGGGCCTCTTTTCATCTAAATCCGGCCCTGCCTGTGACGTAAGTGACATGTAATAAAAATGCCAGTATAAGTATGTTGTTGATTTTTCAAGAAGCGGAGCAGAATCGTGTAAAAATAGTTCTCAGTGGAGAGAAGACTTAATATTGATGCCCGTTTCACAAGGTTGCCAATATAGAAACACTTCCTGATCCTTGAAAGTTGTGCTTTTGAAGATGTTTAAAAGTTTCAAATTGAAATCGCAAGCTTTACAAAAAAAATAATTATGAGTCGAACAAAATTAATGCAGACTTTGATCGGAGTCGCCTCATAGGAACTGCACTGCAGAAAGAGATGTGCTGCAATTGACAGATACCTTTAACGAAGATTATCTAATACCAACCAATCTTAAAGCAAGCAATGCACAAAAAGTTGCTTTGCATTGATTTGGTTTGTCGCTCTACGGTCATTTTGTGCACACTTTGAGCTTAATTAGATCGGGACCTACAGCTTAACGTGGAAAAAAACCGAAACACTAACAAACATTCATGTCACCGCCAACCTGAACATGCAACATTTGGTACCAAAGGCCGAGAGCAAGCCAATTGACCATAAAGAGACGCGCAAAAAGTTGCAGAAGATTACTTCTAATTTCTGCGAGGAATGCAGGAGTTTGATAATTATGGTGTCGAGAAAGACGTAATTAAATTTCGGAGAATTTGAAAAGCTGATGTGGCCAGTCGAATCACTTTATGGTATCTTTTGTGCCGACAGAAGGCATAGAATTTTGCGAGAACACAGCTGAAATCATGGGCACATCTTGCTTCAGTGTGTTCTGCTGGTTAAAATATGCCTCCTTGACTTGGCCCCCTTAAGCTTAACTTGCTGGAAGGTAAACAGTCAGTCATAAAATAATTGAATATCTTGGCATATTAAGCGCTTCTTTTAATGTTACATTTCTGTTCTTAAAGTGACATCAATCACTTTCCAAAGATCTACATTAAGCATGTAACATTCAAGAATCATAATGATACATCTGTCTGACTTTCGACATCTTCTCTGGCTACTGCAAAACCCAGATTTTTAACTCTATAAAGAAAAATTGGAACATGGTGGAAAAAGTATCGTTACAAAATCTCCTCTGCTATTCACTTTACAGGATAGTAAGGTCTGTGAATGTAACATATGGTATCCTCTGGACTTAAATGTATTCCAGAACATTATAGAATATATGCCTAAAAGCATACATGTTGTTGTTCTCTGTCCAATAAAGTATTGAAACCAAGTTTCTAATTTATTTGTCAATGCATGCATCTCAATAATATTTTAAAATAATTCATTCTTAATAAAAATTTAAATAGGAAATCTCATTTGCAATAAGTTCAACTGAAATAAATGATGAAAACTTTTTAAAATCTTAATATTCGAAATCAATCAAAGTCGACGAGAAAAAAAGATATCTTAAAATCTTAACTGATGAAATTAAATCTTATCATTTAAAATTACATTAATATTCACATATAGCTGAAAAAATTATTAAACTTTATAGAAGTGCGAAAATTAGGGCTTTTAATCGATATAAGATACACAGATATCATCACCACTAGTTGTGGAAGTATATTTTAGGAGGAAAGTTACCAATAACTATATAGTTTCACAAGATGATATTTTAATAATTAAAAATGTTTTTAAAAGTAATAGTAATTATCAAAATTCAATGATTGCAGTAATCATTAAATTATTGCAACAATTTTTGCTTGAACCATTTAAATTTTGTTAAATTTATCCAACTATTGGCTAAAAATATTACTTATTATCAAAATTTTATTCAATAAAAAAAGATAACATCTCTAAGTGAACAAATTGTTGTTCGATCATTTAAAATCACCTAACCAACATTCTATGCAAAAAAGGAATAAAATAATTTAGGGCGAAAAATCATGCTATCTAAGGTTTCAAATGAATCAAAACGAAACCAGTTTTATAAATTTTCAAAAATTCACAGTTAATTAACTACAGACGGTAAGAAAAAATTTAAAATAAAAAAAAAACTGCAAGCATATTTCATTTAAAATCTTGAAATCGTATATGATAAAACTTCAAACGAGTTCTATCGTTATTGCTTTTTCAGTAAGAAAAACAAGCGCCAAACACTTACCTAATGTACAGCTTAAGCTGATGTAATTTCTAAATGAACGTCTTCGGGAAATTATTTTTCTTTCAGGAAAAAATGTTTCAGGTACAATTACCCTGAAGCTTTATTTAATAGGTCGGACAATTAAAGGAAGTTGTACCTGGAAATACAAAATTCATATGTTAGAATTAGTTAAGCATCCGACTACAAGTCATACAACTTGGGCAGCTGGTCTAGTTGTAAATAAACTTCTCTCACGCACTTTAGTCTTTTCAGTCCACAGTAGAATAACCTAAGCTTATCAAAATGGCAGAGTAATCAAAGAAGAAGGTTTAAGATAAGGAAAACAAGGAACGATTAAGAAAGTATAAAGATATGAAAAAGAGCAAAAAAAACTGAATCCGTTGGAACCTCATTGAACTTCGCTCTAATACAGACACTTCTGTGTTGTTTACGATTTTGTAATGTTATTTTTTACTTTTGAACTTGAGGATTTGTTTGTGTTAATGATGCAACGGAGATTAGTTCATAGCATTGATGCAGAAATCAATACTATGCCCTGGCCTACCCCTACAATCAAGAATGGATTACAACCAACTAGTGTAGTGTGTTGTGATGATCCAACTGCGAAGAAATTTGGAACGATGAAGAAATGAAATAGGTTAAAATCATGTTTAAGGAAAAATAAAAAGCCTTATAACAAATTTCAGGTCTGGAGTTTCATTATTCTTTGATGTTATAGAATTTGGCGAACTACATTATTTGAATTAAAGAAAAACAAATAATCGATAAATCAATAACTTCTATGTGTGGGAAAAAAGAGCAATTTTCCCCAGTAGTTTCTGTGCTGCTTGATAGCCAATTGGCTGGCGTTCTGGCCTTTTGGTACCACAGGCTTCAGGTTCTAATCTTGGCGGTGGCATGGATGTTTATTAGTGGTTCGGAATTCACGTTAAACTGTGGGTCTCAGTCTATTTAGCCCTTGTGTGCACAAAATGACCGTAGAGCGACAAACCAAACCATTGGCTTCTATATTGCAATCTATGTAATAAAATATATCGAAATGCCTTAAAAAAATAAATTTATTCGTTTGATACTGTTTAAAAAATTTATTCAAATGCAAGCACTTATAGAAAGTGACACAAATTAATGAAGTATAGACAGTATTATTTAAAATGGTTCTTTTTTACTATGTCGATAGAATTTGACGAACTACATTAATATATTAACAGAAGAAAAAAATGTAATTAATAGCGGGGCAGGGGTCTAAACCTAAAAAAAAAAAAATATTTGTTTTACTGTAAGTTTAGCCATATATCGATTGTTTGAACATCAGAGAGAAGGCGCTGTGTATTTTTCCCATCTTTCTGAATTTTTTTTTTTTTTTTTTTTTTAATCCTGGGATATTACATAATTTTTAAGAGGTTTTATTTTTCAGAAGTGTAGTTCGCTTTTTGTGTACACTGGACTTCCGGTACTTATCTTTACGAGAAAATAATCTTTCCACACTCTAGTATTTTCCTCATTTCTACCATCTTAACAATGTTATCTCGAAAAATTACTTTTGAAGCTTGCGTAACTTTTATGGTGTTCTTTATTTTGTAATGGGCAGTCAGTTAGATTTGTTTCTTTGGTAAAAACTCACCCTTTTAACTTCTGTAGAGGTAACTAATACGACAAACAGACAGTTATTCGTGGGGGCATGACCACTAAGGGCGTAGGGGCGTGCTGATAAATTGAAAGAGGGTGGCCGGCTTATGTTCTGTAGATAAAAATTAAATCTCTTTAAGTAAAATGAAAATTTGGGAAAAAATAATAATGAAGAAATTTTGATAGACAGAAACGAACTTACTACATATTGAAAAATTATCTATAAGTTTCTGATTGATAAGGAATTCCAAATTTTAAATGAAAAAAAAAAAATAGTACTGAACATTTCGCAACAACTTATTTAGGTATCAGTGATTTATTTTTTATTTGGCTGGTTTTTTATTTTATTTTTAGATAGAACTTTTTAAATATATGTTAAGTGAAAAAAATATTCTTTTAGAAGTAGGCAATCTATTTCATTGATAACCAACGATATTAAAATATTTGATTATTTTTTGTAGTAAGAAAATCAAATATTTGTAATTACATCATTTATTGTTACATTTAAAAAAAATTGAATAATTTCTATACTCTGACTATTTTTAATATATTCTCGGAATAATAATAATATTGCAAATATTTTTAATTTTGAATATTAAAAATACTATAATGATAGTTTAAAAATAAAATAAACCATCATAGTTAGTATGATAGTCTCAGGAAAAAAAAATCAAAAGGATGTGGTAGAGTTTTCTTTTGCTAAGAGAGAGAGGAGGAAAGAAAAAAATTTTATACCACTGAAATAAGGTATTAAATCTAAATTATTTGATAGGTTTAAATATAAATTTCTTGAAAGAAATAATTAATGGATAGTTTTGAATTCTTTCCAAAAACCTTTTCTTTACTAAAAATATAAGAAGAATAAGCAATAACAAAAAAATTACTTGCATCTACTTCAATTTAAAAACTAAATGTAACACAAAATCTTCATAACAGTATGCAAAGATTTCTAAAAATCTTAGATGTTGTTGCAAAATTACAAAAATTATATATATATATAAACGGTGCTTTTAATTTCTAGATGAATTTTTCTTTATTTTGATAATAACAAACTCTGAATTTTTAAGTTAAATAACACATACATAGGGAAGGTATACTCTAAAGCCAAGATAAGGCATGAAGCATTGACCAATCACAAGCCTCAGGAGTTGAGTTCTCAGGCTTTTTGATTGGTGGATGTTTTACGTCTTGATGTGAATGCGACTTTAAGAGAAGGATCTCTCCAAAATAAAAAAAATAAAAACGCACCAAGAAGGAGTTATCAAATGAGACGAAAACTGGTAGCTGTAATGTATGTGTATAGGAAGAGAAACGATTAAAATTTTAGAGCAATTGTATATTTTATTAAGGAGCTATATATATAGAATAGAGAACATATTAATAAGACGTTGGTGCACCTCTGGCTTTTATGCAAGCTGTTATTTGGCATTAATTCGTAGACCTAGCAGACGCCCCTTGCTAACGTCAATAGAAATAATTGCCCTGCACAACGCGCCGCAAAATACTACCGTGCTCTAAGGATGTCACAGATGGCAACAAAATCTGTCCAGGTTATGAAATGGAATGGTTTTCCAGGCCATAGCTATCGTTGGGTTGTAAGGCGGCCGACAGTCAAGTTATTATCCCACCGTTGTCCTAGACGTCTACAGAGACATATGTTTATTTTAATAATAATAACAAATCTATGAATCTTTAAGGTAAATAATTTGAAATATCACAAAAATAGGGAAGGTACACTCCAATAACAGACTCTTCATCTGCCAGGGAGTGGCGACTGTTTTAGTACAAACAAACGATCTTTTAAGGAGTTTAGGAGAGCTTTATTTCATGATAAGGTATTAAGTAATATTTTTCAAAGGTCAGTGTCATTTCAGGCAGAATGATCTCCGCCCTACTAAAATTGCGTTGCATTTGCCAGTGTTTACAGGTGAAGAGTAATCAGTTCATTGGATGCTGTGAGCTCATACCTTGTTCTTTGAATCACTTATTACTGATCCTTGTGGTCATTGGTATCTAGTTTCCCTTTGAAAAAACAAATCAAGCGCTGTGTGAGCTGCTCTGAGGTTTGCTTTGTCATCAAGTTCTGTAGTCTCTATAGGTCGACTGCTGGTTTTTGCCATTTCTCAACCAGTCCTGCCTCCAACCCAAATGAGCAATCCTTCGATTTGACACAATGATCTTTTAACACAATTGTAAGTTCTCTTTCAAATGATAAAGGTACGCTTATTCTGTTTGCTAATCTGCATGCAAGACATTGACACAGTCAAATTGAGTAGATTAAATCAAATTCGAATATTAGCTATATAACAGTATTTTAAATACCCTCTGAATACTCAGCTGTGATACTTTTGATCTTCAGAAATTCATTAGCCGTCAAAATTTAAGCAGTTGCTTGACGGATTGAAAGAAATTTGCATACAAAAGAGTGTGCAAATAATTTCTTTTTACAAGATGTGAATTATGTTTACATATTTCTTAAAAATAATGTATTTTTAATAATTGAATTATTTCTTAAAAATTGAGTTTCTAGTTATGCGTAAATATACACATACTTACACTGAAATTGTTCAATTATTTATACATTTATTTATTATACATTCATTAATTACACAATTTAATGGATTTGCATCTGGTAATTTAATATTTTAACAGCTTTAGTTCTATTTCGTTTTTATTTTTGTTGAAATGCTTTATTTTCTTATTCGTATTTTAGATTCGTTTCATTAGAAAGTTATTCTGACTACTTTAAACGAATTAGTGTCATTAGTGAATTAGTATAAAATAATGTGCAAAGTTTATAAAGTTCATACCAGACAATATTTAAACTCGATCCTAATTTAAATATTTTCCTAGTACTTAATTTTGGAGTACTGTTTTACCCATTTAAAATGTTCAAATATTTTAAATGATACATTGAAATTTCTAGGTACATCAATTTATTTTGCCCTGCTACAGACAAACGATCTCTGTTTGCCAGATAGATAACAATTGCCATTAATTATAATTTTTTCTGATTATCTCATTATTTTTTAGCCAAATCTGAATACTTTTTCTTTGATCTTCAAATATGTGATCCAGCATGATGAAATTCTATTTGTCATAGAGTTTTTTAATTAGAATCACAAGTTTCCATTAAGAAAAAAATGTGGGCGGATAATCAGGTAGTCCAATTACGTTTTCAGAATACTATGATATTTTAAATCTGCTATTCAAGGTTATGAATTGCAGAATTGGCTATTTTATTCAAGGTTCTGTTAGCATTAAGCATTAAATCTTTTGAAATTTTTCTTAGTTTCTAAACTAAGCCAGATGTCGTACTCTTCTTGATTAGAACAGATTATGTTCATGGTGTCTTACTTTTATCAATTAGACTCAGAAATCAATTTTCTAATGAAAATGTATCTAATAATCTAACATAATTTATTTTATTACGACATAACGCCATCATTTCATAAAAATAGCTAAATTTAAATTAATAACAAAAATATAACTATTCGACTCAATGTTTGGAAATTGATTTTATGTGTTGCAAAACGAAAATAAAACATTACTTTTTAATTTTGATTTCTTGAAATAAATGCAGTGAATTTTGTAAAAACCTTTTTGCTAATTTGGTTTTAAACAAGTCACATTATTATTAGTTTAATAAAATGTCATGACAAAATATTTTGTTAAAAAATATTAAAAATTTTTTGAAAGGATAAAAGCATGTTTAAAACAACACACAGCGTAAATATTCTAAGCAAAACATTTTAGAAAATTCAAAAACAATCTTAAGAAAACTTAGATTTTCGTAAATAAAAATACACAATTCAACAGCGTTATTGAAATATATGGAAAAAACCTTATACAGTCCTTCATCAGACAAATGAGGTCAATTTTCTTCTGAAGAATCTTATTAAATAATATAATTTACCAAACACTAATTCCAAGATATAGTTAATATATTTGAATCCGATTAAAACTTACTAAATATTCAATACATTTCAAATTGTTAATCCAAGATTCAATGATAAATAATACACAAAAATAATATAGAAAATGTTACATAAAATATAGAAAATATAGTTAATATAGAAAATCTTTTTTTCTACAAATGAAAGACACGGATATTCCATAAATGAATTAATTAAATCATAATTTTACGATTTTAGAATAAGATCTCTGAATATCGCTTAATACAAAAGAGAAATTAACTCACAATAGCAATGAAATGCAGCCAGTTGCCCGATTGCAGTTTAATTTCAATGAGAGAACACTAATCTACAGAACATCTATCCAACGAAGTAAACAACTTTGCAAAACAAGATGATTCACGATTTTTACATAGAAGGAAAAATAATTTATTTATATAACTATATTATTCTGTAGAAAAACTAAGGAATGACGCACTTTTCAGTTACTCGCTTAATAAAAATAAATGCATATATTCTTATAATAAGAAAAGATACATATGCACTTGTATTCAAATATATATATATATTTTTTTTTTTTGCTTATTATTTTCCTATTAGTGATAAAAAAAAAACTTCAATGATGTAATTCCATCGATAATATTTTGTTGAGTCACAATTTTAGATTTTATATATTCAAGTAATTTAATGAATAAGCAAAAAATAGAAAATTATTTGAAGCAATTTTTTTTACAATCCTTGCATAATAAATTTCTTCTTAAAACATGACTGCCCAATCTACCGCTCAGCACTGTTAAGAATACAGCCCAACATAAAATAGTTTATGTTCTTAAACAATTTTCCTGCAATTTTTGTGCAACAACAGATGTGTGTGCAATTAAATTAATTTTTTGAAACTCTTATTTACGTAAAAATCTAGATAAAATAACGAAATTTTAGAATAGCAAGTTAGTACATACCACGCAAACAGTATTCAGGATAAAAGCATCGATATATCACAAAAACAAAAACTTCTGGATTCTATTGAATCCAGCGAATCCTAACACGTACACCTACTGACCCTTTAATGTAAATGGAAACAATAAAGCGATTTCAAATACTTATTCGGTGAACAATTTCGTAACTTTAAATACGAACAACTGGATATTATTTATGCTAATTCAGAAACGTGGCAAAGCTCTTACAACTGAATCACAAGCTTACTTTTACTCCAATTTAGCACGAGAGTCGCTGAATCTCATTCGAATAATATTCCAAATACAAGGTCGAAAAACGAATTGTTAATAAATTATTTTAAACAAAAGCTATCTTTTTTTCCAACATTTTAAGAAAATTTCAATGCCTTAATAGAGAGTTTTTGCATACCGTATTTTGGACGACCGTTAGCTTTTTCTCCCTAGCGCGCATGCTCATAGGAAATTGCGCATGCGTATCTGTAATAATGTTTCCTAGGAGCATGCGCTAGGGAGATAAAGCTAACGGACGTCCAAAATACGGTATGCAAAAACTCTCTATTATCCTTTAAATAATCCTGTATTTCTTAAAATTAACTAAAAGAATAATTTCAAACTTTTTGCTTTTTGATTAAATAATACATGACGTAATAAATAATTTTTATAATTTTTTGTCAGCATAAAATATAAAAAAATCTTTATACTTTAAATTGAAAAATTTCAAGTTAACATAAGAGCGTTTTATTTTTTTCTCTATAATCAATGATGTTTCGTAAGACAAAACCAAATAATGCAATTAACATTTTTTTGTCTTATTTATAAGCTGTTTTAGTAATGAAGATTAATAACATAGTGGTTTATAAAACCAAGTAATGTAAAATATTCCTTTTACTGAATTATAAAGCTTATGGTAGAAATAGCTTTGTTTGCACTAGTATGGTGATATAGCTATCAGTTGGAACTACTTATCATTCAAAGTAAAACAGTAAGAATCAGTCATTATCTTTTTAATCCTAAACGAAAGAAAAAGAAATTGAACCGAATTACTCACTGATTCAGACATTTTTAAAACAAGTTTATTTTCTTTAGTATAAAAGTTGATCCAAAAACATAATTTATTATAATTCTTAATTACTTTCTCGACAAGTATATCTAAAGGTATTATATCTGTATTAAATGCCGTTATAAAATAAATTTAAATTTTTTTCCCCTGTAAAACGACGCTGAATTTCCAGTAAGTTTTCTGTCTTGCAGCTGAACAACAGAAACAGAAACTTACTAGAAATTCGCACATGAACTAAAGTAAGCATAACACAAATAAATGAACCCGAATAATTTATATTATGCAATAATTGGATAAGTTACCAGTTACTGAAAACGTTAAGAATGAATGTTTAGTTTGATTTTATTTCGTCAAACATAAATATTTAGTTGTTAAGGTTATTAGAAAATTAACCTCATCTTATAAACTTATTGGAAGACAAGCAAAAATGAAGTATTTTGTTATAGAAATTATAAATGAATGTTTTAGTGATGTTTATTAGATTTTAAAGAAAATATAATGCAAGTTTAGGTGTTAAATTATAAATAATACATTTTTCTTGTTAAAGTTACCCTTTTCAAGTTAACAGAAATATTATTTAGTACCATCATGTAAACCATTAAACTTTCATGAATGATCAACTTTTCATAATTTTATCACAAAAAGATGCGATGAAAAAGACGAAGAAATAATCATTCAAGAATGCTTGAAGAAGTTATGTAAACTGTTATACACAGTCCAGTCACATTAATGTAACCACCTGTCAAAAGCCAGAATAACCACCTTTGGCAGAGCGGACCGCTGCAAGACATGCAGGAAGAGAGTCAATTAGGTTTCTGAAGGTGTTCATTGGGATGTTGAGCCATGTCGACTCCAGTGCCGTGGCCAGCTGCGCTAGATTACGCGGTTGAGGATCCATGGCGCGAACAACCGGATCGAGGTGGTCCCACAGATTCTCGATTGGGTTTAAATCCGGTGAGTTTGCTGGCCAGGGAGTACGGTAAACTCATCCTGGTGCTCTTCGAACCACGCACATACACTGCGAGCTGTATATAACCTCGCATTGTCCTGCTGATAGATGCCATCATTCCGAGGAAAAATAATTCGCATGCAGGGGTGGACATGGTCCGCAAGGACAGATGCGTATTTGTGCTGATCCATCGTGCCCTCCACAATGATGAGTGCACCCAGTGAATGCCAGGAAAACATTCCCCAAACCATAATACTCCCTCCTACAACTTGGATCCTTCCGGCAATTGTTGCAGGGTGTTTGCTTTCAGACGTTTCACGCCGTATACGCCAACGTCCATCTGTCCGATGGAGCATAAAAACGGAACATAAACGTGATTCATCGGAAAAAGCCACCTATCGCCACTCTGTGGACGTCAGTTTCGGTACTAGCGTGCAAATTCCAGCCTTCGTCGCCGATGAACAGCAGTCAGCATAGGTGCATTAACCAGGCGTCTACTGCGGAGGCCTATGCGCAGCAACGTTCGCTGAACCGTTGTTGAGGATACACTCTTTGTAGCCCCTTGGTTCATCTGGGCGGTCAGTTGTTTAACAGTTGCACGTCTATTCGCCCGAACGCATCTCCGTAGCTTTCATTCGCCTCTGTCCTCTATAGCCGTGGTGCACCACATGTGCCTCGTCGCTGATTTTGGATAGTGCCATTTTTGCTATGCATGGTATACTTTTTACCATGGCGGCACGCGAACAGTTCACAAAATTAGCCGTTTCGAAATGCTTCCACCCTTGGCCCCGAAAGCCAATAATCATGCCCTTTTGGACGTCAGATGAATCGCTACGTTTCTGCATTACGTCAACGATTGAAATGTTTTCCGATGCCCTAGGACATCCTTTATATACACTCCCCTGCAATGTGCTGCCACCTGCCTTTTGTGATTGGTTATTTCACGTTGACGTCGAAAATAGGTGGTGGTGGTCACATTAATGTGACCGGACTGTATATATATATATATATATGTACACTCAAGAGCCAAAATATTATGAACACCCCAACATTTTGCAATGAACTCGCCTGGATGACGTGGAAGGCACGTGATCAGGTGGAAGTGGTATTTAACTGCTGCTGGAGAGTCTGAAGAATCATTCTTTCACTTACTTCTGTGTGTGATGGGAAAGGCTGCGGATCTAAGCGACTTTGATAGAGGGCAGATTGTAATGGCTCGAAGGCTCGGAACAAGTATTTCGAAACTGCACGACTCGTGGGTTGTTCGCGATCTACAGTTGTTAGTACTTATGCAAAATGGATGAATGACGGTGAAACCAGCAGTAGACGACATGGTGTTGGACGTCCACACGCTATCAAAGAAAAAGGTCGTCGGAGACTGTCTCGCATGGTGAAGCAAAACCGAAGCCAGACAGTGGCTCAGCTAACAGCCCAATACAATGCAGGGCCAAGTAGAATAGTATCGGAGCACACTGTTCAGCGGACACTGTTGGATATGGGGCTACGCAGCAAACGTCCCACTCGTGTGCCTTTGCTGACCAAGCGTCATCGCCAACTGCACCTGTGCTGGACCCGGGAACATCGTGACTGGTCCATGGATCAGTGGGAGAGTTGCCTGGTCAGATGAATCACGGTTTGTCATTCATCACGCCGATGGCCGTGTCAGGATACGCCGTCTTCCAGGCGAACAGTTGCTCCCTCAATGTACAGTAGGTCATACACAGGCCGGTGGTGGCAGTATTATGTTTTTGTGGGATGTTCTCTTGGGCGTCTCTGGGACCCGTGGTTGTGGTAGAGCAGACCATGAATGCTACAGGGTATTTGAACATCATTGCGGACCAGTTGCACCCTTACATGGCCTCTGTTTTCCAGCTGAAAATGGAATGTTCCAACAGGACAACGCCCCTTGTCACAAGGCTAAAATTATGTTGGAGTGGTTCCAGGAACATGATGTTGAATTCAGTTAATTTCCTGACCGCCTAACTCACCGTATATCAATCCGATAGAACACATTTGGGATGTCCTGGGACGGCAGCTTAGAGTTCAAAGACCACCAATTCACAATATCTCGAACTTGCGTGACCGTTGCTCAAACATCTGGTACAATCTGTCTCCGGCCATCTACCAAGGACTTGTGGCATCCATGCAAAGGCGGGTTGAAGCTGTGTTGCGCGACAAAGGTGGACCAACTCGTTATTGACAGGTGGTCATAATGTTTTGGCTCTAGAGTGTATATATATATATATATATATAAAAGTTTTTTTACAAAGTTTCTTAGCTTTATTACACCCTTCTTATTGTTTATTAATTTTTTTTTTTTAGATCTTATTTTAAAGAAGGATATTAGATGTTTTACTTGACAGATAATTGACTTACATCCTCAATGTAGTGAATCATTTTCATTTTTAAGTGAAAACATGAATTTAACTTTATGGAGAAACAAATCGGTACAACTATTTTACGTATTACGAGTCAAAGATTGCCGAAAAGTTGACTATTGTTATAACATTAAGTTAAAATTTGAGTCTAGCAATTTTATCTTTCATATATTTATAAGATATCTATTGTATATTTATTTTTTTAACGTGTTGCATATTTATTTTGCTAACGTATTGTACATTTATTTTATTTTTCTAGTTAGGAAGAAAGCAACAATTTTAACAAAACTCTTAGATTGTTCACATCTTCTGCAAATAGTCATATAAATTTATTCAAATAAGTGAGAAATTATATAATTGTTTTTGTGGTGAATCTGAAAAGGTCCGAAATAATTTATAGTAATTCTTTTTGGTACCTTTTATTTCTATCAAATGCAATAGTAAAACAAAAACAGAATTTTATTTTATTTTTCTTTTGAAATGGGGTAGAAATATAATTTATTTCTGCGCCCTGTTCTCTTAATTTCAGAGTAGACTGCCTATACAATATTAATAAACCAATTGTGAGAAAAATTATATATGAATAATATTGTAAACAATGGAGCACCATACGAAAATTTCGTATTAATAATTAACGTCACATAAGGTAATGCGCATTTTTTAGAAAAGAGGTAATTCTAGAGAGTAATTCCTTGCAGGTAATTCATTATGCAAAATATTCAAACAATACCTCTAATGTGATAATGTAACAAATTGATAGATTGGCACAGCGCCAATTGTGACGTTTTAACAGAGGATCATGGGATAACAGAATCCCTTTCTATGATCCAATCACCAGCCTCTAACTGACAGAAGATATTCCTCAAAACCAATTATGTGCTTCTTCTGTCAATCCCGTGAAAGGTTTAAAGCATGGTTATATATGTATATAGCATTCATGTGAAATACAACTGATATGTTTAATCTTTAATATTAATTCTTTCTTTTAACCATTAAAAATGTAAATAAAATTATTTAAAATTATCCTGGAACAAAACAGCCTGTTTAATACCATTATGTTATAATAATTGATATGTTATTTTACATAATACAGAATGATTATTTTGGTGAGGGTGAAGTTCCCCTTATCCTTTTCTCACTTCTCTAGGACTTTCGAAGTGAAAACTTTTAACTATTTCGAGTATATGGCTAATTTAGCACTGCGCATACAAAAGAGAAGGATCTTGAACAAAAATAAGACCTGAAATTTATCACGAAAAAACATTACTAAAATTGCAATCAAAATGAAGAACACTGAAAATGCCGACAACAAATAACCTATTTACCGAGAAATGGCGTTTCTTAAAGTAATTTAATCAGTCATTATTGAATAACTGGAAAAAGCTCTTTACTCTTTGCAATCAACAATACCAAGTTCATGATGCAATGGATGTAAAATTCTCAGTCAATTTTATTGTCCAAGTTTTGGCTACTGTCCAAAGGCTGCTGAATAGATGCTTTACTCATTGCTTTGTAAATAATGAATGTCACGAGTTACTACAGTGCAAATGCGAAATTTGTTTTCTTTTTCTACAATTCTGTTGTTAGTTTCACATTTGGCATGCTTAAGAATTCGTGCGAAAAGCATTAAAGGAATAAAAAGAAAAAGCAACACAGGTATTTTGCGTCACAGAAAAGAAATTCAGAATGAAATTGCATCATCTTGTATGGTGACGTTGATTTCGTTTACTTTATGCCGCGAATTTATCCAGGTAACTGTTGAATTTAATAAACATTGACGTCATTTAGTGTCGTGTGAAAATATGAAGAGAAAAAAAAAACGCCACGCTGTCTTCGGTTCGAGTGGAAATTTTGTTAATAAAATATGACTCTTCTAATTATTTTGTTTAAACTAAGATTACAAATAACAGTTTGTATCGTTTAAAATGTGTGATTATCATAGAAAATCTAAGCATTAATACAATTTTCTTTGGTTTGAGTAACCATATTGACTTTGTGAATAGCTTAATGAGATTGGTGCACATATTGATTGTAATTTAGGAAAGCTTTTTAAATGCAAATCGTTAGCAAGCCATCTAAAACATTTGATACTGGTTTTTTATATTCCAGTAATAATTTCATTAACTTTTGATTGAATTTTTATTACTTACGATTTCTGCATATAACTGTTAAGAGTATATAGCCTTAAAATGTACTGTGAATCTCTAAACGGGAGTGGTTTACATGATTTCAGTTAAAAGTACATTTTGACAAACGAAATTCAAATATTTTAGTACTATATTTGTTAACTTAGAATTTAGTTTGAAGGCTGACAATAGCTATGATATTTACTCGCCAATAAACGCATAAAGACAGCAAAAATATGTATTAACTCCATAATATATTTTTCTAGAATTGTTAGCTATAAAAAATGCATTTATGGTGTTTAATATACTACTTTAAGGAAGTATTTTCAAAGAAAAAATTTCTAATATCTTACTTTGCATTGATGTGCAATACACATTCGTTATGTATTATAAACATACTCTACGGTGACAAAAAAAAAAAAAAAAAAAAAATCCATCCATAAAAGAGGCATTTGATTATAATGAACTTTTGTATGTAACTTTTTGTATTCAAGTGGCCAGCTCTCTGCCTTTGGTACCACAGGCTTCAGGATTCGAATCCACTTTAAACTGTAGGTCTCGGTCTAATAATTACGGTAGCGCGACAAACCAAATCAACATGCAAGTGATTACTGGAAATAATGGTGGTCTAGACGCATCTGAGATTAGGATGGTGTGTAAAAATGGAGAAATTTCAATTTTAAGATCAATTTCGTATCGAATTTGATTCTGCTCATTCCCTTTGACTGTACTAACTGTATAGGGGTATGAGCATATGGCATCATTTGAGACTGGGCGTAAAAGTCAGCTAAAGGAAGGAGGGTGTAAAAATCAAATCTCTGATATTGGGTCGATACTATGAGATCATCCGATTATGGCAGAAGTAACAGCGCTCTGGTGCTCGGTACCACAGGTTTCGGATTCGAGTCCCGGCGGTGCCATGGATGTTTGTAGTGGTTCGGAATCCACTTTAAACCGTATGTCCCGGTCTAATAGGATCGTAGAGCGTTGCGGGGCATTGTTACTCCGCGTCCGTGGCTTATCTTCAAGTTACACGCGCCCCCTGGGTAATGCAAAGTGAGTAATGTCTGTGCAGCGTTTGCCTTAAGGCATCCAAGACCAAGCTGTCTAAGTGTTTGCCAGGTGCATTAGAAAGAAAAAAAAAATGATCTGACGTAGGATGTCAGGATACCAATGACTGCAAGGACTATTGATAAGTAACTCATAGAACGGAGTCTACTACTGCTACACCAAATCACATCAATGTGCCTAGAGCTGATTTGCTCCTTTACAGTTTCGAAATGATGTGGGTGAGAAGTCTGATTGAGTCACTCGGCCTCTATAGAACGAAGTCTGCGTTCACAGCACCCACTGTGTCGACTACTCTAGCTTACGCACACCAGCACGTGTGTTTGCAGTGGTGCTGGTTCGTTCGATCGGCATTAGAGAATTATTATCCAGTTTGATGTGCCATTTCATTTGATAGTTGGACCTCTTGTTTCTTGACCCTATTGACATTTATGACACTTTTGCAATCACAACTGTATGTCGACGATGTTCCATCTTTCTTTATTACCTTCCAGTTTATATGGCGACCTTGAATTAATTACTCAAAGTTGCGGAAACAGTATACATATAGCAGAGAAAATGTTTTAAATATTCGTACTATGAACTTATTGTAGCTCTTAGGCATGAATATTTCTCATATTTGCAAGAATAGGATGTTGCTAAAAATTCTTAAAGGAAAAACAATACTGAAATTTCTTACGGACAAGTATTGTTAATATGTTTTTCTGAAGTGTAAGCTACTCCCCATTTTAAAAGTGCAACCTGATGGCCAATTGGCTGGTGCTCTGGACTTTGATTCCACAAGCTTCAGGTTCTAATCACGGCGGTGGCATGGATGACTATTGGAAACCACGTTAAACTGTAGGTCCCGGTTTATTTCGCCAACGTGTGCACAAAATGACCGTATAGCGACAAACCACACCATTTTGAAAGTTGTCGTGTATTTTATATTGAAAATATACTCACATGCTATTATGAAACAACAGTTTCAATGTAAAAAAATCAATATTTCTATATTTGCCTATGTTATAGTTACTGATTTTTAGAATCAATTTATCAGCCAAATTATTTTCTTAATTATAAAAGTTGCAAAAGCAGTTTATTTACTTTAGAGTTGCCTTATTTACTGTTCATTCAAGAAGTGTGTTTGAGATAAAAAAAAAAAAAAAATGAACACTAAGTGTAATATAAATTCCTATTAAATGAATACACACAATGATAAAGAATTTAATAGAATCCTCAAATAAAATATCTCTGAACAAACTCTTCCTTTTTATATTAGCTATTTCTTTTGTTTAAACAAGTTTGAATGTGAAGTTTTACGAACAATCGGAAAGCATAAGTTTATGAGTTTCTAGAGAAATAAAGAAAGAAAGTTTGTTGTTATTTGAAAATTTTCATCAGTATGCAACTAATGGTAGACTTCAGTCAAAAAGTACAACTTAGATTGCGCTGTATTTTCCAATGTTCTGCTTTCTTTACTTGCACCAATTCTAGTGCGTTGTACCCTTATAGCTTTAAAAATCGTCTACAACATTAACGAAAGAATTGAAATGATTATATTTTATTCGGCCTACTTTATATATATATATATATATATATATATATTGATATTATCTGAGAATTTTACTTTTAAAATTTACAATATATCTTGTATCGATATGTAAGGAAAAAAAAATAACATTAGAATATCTAAATGTACCAAACTCTTTTCGTATTATTTTTTTTGCACTTGTCAAGATTTTCCCCCATTTACACAGGCGTATTGATTGAGCGGTACATTTATGGTGGGGCTTGATGGCCGAGTGACTAGCGCTCTGTACCACAGATTTCGGATTCAAGTCCCGGCGGTGTCATGGTTGTTTGTAGTGGTTCGGAATCCACTTTAAACCGTAGGTCCCGGCCTAATATGACTGTAGAGCGTTGGACTGACAACACTACCCCGCAAAAAGAAAACATCTGTCTCGAAATCTGCCAGTAGGCAGACGCCCTTAGCCCACCATGGGGCTGTTGCACCAATGATGATAATACTTATGGAGCTAATTTCAAAAAATTATTCCATATTTAATCTTTCTCAAGTCAAATGATTAATTATAAAATTCCAGATAAAGATATTTGTCTAACTTATTATTGCAATTAATGAAAAATGTCGCCATAAATATACGATTATTATTTCAACCAATATAAATTATTTGATACCAATTTCACATACAAAAATGCAGTTATTCTCAAAGTGAGAGTAAATATAATTGATATTTGTAAATTATGCATTATTTTTGTTTTATGAGTGACATTCTTTAAAAAATATATTCATAACAACTATCGGCTTAATTTGGAATCAAAAAATCGTATGAAGACTTTTTCTAATCTTCAATATTTTATTTTTTTACTCAATTGCCATTTACAAGTTTCCCTTTTTTTTCCTACTATACAAATTAATACTTTAGGAATATTTATAAAAGACAGATATATTAAGTTCGTCTTCAGTACATGCATTTTTTCATAGCTTGTACTAAGCAATAATTGCACTTAAGTTTTGCTAATTTTTAACTGATACAAATTAAATTTGAAATTGGTAAACAGATACAGATCTTATTTTCTAACAAGCCTGCAAATGAGGGAAAAAATATTTATTATGTCTGCATAAAGTTGACATTTTCTTATTACTACAAAAAGTGCCTTTTGATATTCAAAATATGGGGCCTAAATGGCTGGCGCTCGGTACCACAGGTTTCGGGTTCGAGTCCCGGCGATGCCATGGATGTTTATAGTGGTTCGGAATCCACTTTAAACCGTAGGTCCCGGTCTAATACGGTCATAGAGCGCTGCGGAGGTATTGTTACTCCGCGTCCGTAGCTTATCTTCAAGTTACACGCACCTCCTGGGTAGTGGTAAGTGAGTAACGTCTGTGCAGCGCTTGTCTTAAGGCATCCAAGACAATTGTTTAAGTGTTTGCCAGTTGCATTAGATAAAAAAAATATTCAAAATATTTATCTCGGTGCAGTACTTAAGAAATATTGGAGTCTCAATGAGAAAAAGAAGTTTTAAAATCTAAGAATATTTAGAACATTTGTTTCTTCTTATTAAACGTTTTTTAAATGAGAAAAGGCAAATGGAAATAATTGTACATTCTGTTTAAATTTTTAACATTGTAACTTGAAGTTGTAAAAAAAAATATTTAAATCATATTTCATTAACCATTAAATATCCTTTCCCGAATTAACTATTTTGTTCATTTTATTTCATTGAAATGTTAGATTATATGCAATTAGAGCAATAAATTAATAAAACGATTAATAATATACTATTTTAACGTTTGTCAATATTTATAGCAACTTCTTTTCTAAAAATTAAATTAAATTTAGCATTTTTTTTTCTTTTGGATGCAAAAAGGTACTTTTCCTCTCACTATAGCAAAAGATTGAAAAGGTCCCTTTTTGTACTAATTTTTTTTTTTGTTTGGAGATATAAAAATATAAAACTATTATTTTTAACATTTCTATGACACATAAAATAAGATATCGGTGAGGAAGTTAAGTAATTATTAAAATGTTCAAGGAGAAAAAATCCAGATTCAGAAAAACAAAAGTTTATTGCACACTAGAAACATCAACACAACATTTCTCACAAATAACATTTAATTACTCACTTAATTGAGTTAAGTTATTTATAACAAATTTATATATTTTTTTTATAATATTAACTTTTCAATCTAGTGCAAAACTATTCAGATCTCTGAAAATGCACAGTTGAGATTAAGTAGCACAATATTTACTGAACAGTATTTCTAAAATTTCTTGCTTGTAAATTTCTACTTTCAAAATTCAAAAATATTTTAACTAAAGATTAATGTTGCAGAAAAAAAGTTAAAAATAGCATTTTTAAATTATTACATTAATCAATCAAACGCATATCCAAACTACATATAATAATTAATACAATACAGTAAATTCTTAATTTAGAGGACCTTGAATTTAATAGGTTATATTCTGCACTTTCAAGGAAGTCATAAATCTGCATATTATTGTGTTTTAAAGCATTAAGGGGTCTCAAAGTTGTTTTAACGCCTAAATTTTCGATTTTTTTTTCTTGAAAAAAAAAAAATTAATGTTACCCGCTATTTTATTCTGAAAATTCTGACATCGAAATTTTATTTCCAATACACCCGCCAATATTTAAAAATAAATAAACAATCAATGTTTAAAGAAACAAACATTTAAATGTCCGTCACACTCTACTTTCAGTTTCAATGCAAGATGAACATCATTTTTTTTAATTTAAAATAATAATAATAATAAAAAAAAAAAAAGATGAAGAAGAATAGCAGGTCAAAAAAAAAAAAAAAAAATGAATTAATACACAGCCTGGCCAATAGTGGCCAAGAGCAACAACTACCAAAATGTGGAACATTTACTTTTTCTTGCTCCAAGGTAACAAATGAGAATGATTTAAAGCCTTGAATGTACTTTTTCTTTCTCTTGATTTACTTCAAAATAAACAGGCTTTTATATATCTTAAGAATTCCGTTAAATATTCCTGATTTTTAATATTTATTATGATTTTCAGTATTTTTATTAGCTTTATTTTAACTGTTCTTTATTTACAACCGTAAACTTCGTATTGTATATTGTGGTACACGAAGAGTATCTTTCGTTCAAATAAAACAAAAACACTTGAAACCAATCAATCGTGTGGGATGACTTAGACCCACTTATTGCAAAGTACCAAATGTCTACCGAGTTTAAGATTTTCAGAACAGACAGCATAAAATTTACAGATTAGATGGCGTCAAACTTTTAGAATTGGTAGCATCAGGGCCGGATTTTCCTATAGGCTAACTAGACTTCAACCTAGGGCCTCAAGATCAAGAGGGGCCTACATTCAAATTGTTAGCAAAATTAGAATTACACTATTCTAAAAACAGTAAATACTAATAAAATAACTATTAACATAAAATTTAATATGATATACAATTTGATATTTTCTTTTTTGTGGTCTGGATTTTGTTTGAATAAAGTTCCATTTTTGGTTCAGCTTAAAACTTAAAATTCATAATAATTCATACTTCGACTTTAAATGCGAATTATTCTGAAATTAATTTATCTGAATTGAATTTGCTTTAATCTTCAATGTATTGAATATATTTAATTTAATTTGATAGAAAATATGGTAATTTTTATTACATATTTTATTTTCGTAGTCAAAGATTTTTATTATTTGAATTTTGTTTCTTTGTAAATGTTGTACTAATCAAACATAACACAAAGTACTATATATGATGCTGAGAATAAATGTCCAAATAAGTGTTCTCGACTTTTTTTTTTTTTTATTATCCGTGCCACATTTTTGATAAAGATTAGTACCCATCACAGCATGTTTCATTTAACATATTGATATATATCACAGTAATGATGTATTTTATTATCTCTCATATAATTTACAAACTTAAAAATAGGGAGGTGAAAGGGCCTCCTAAGTGGAATAGCCTAGGACCTCTTTTCATCTAAATCCGGCCCTGGGTAGCATACATTTTTGAAATGCAATCATTTCTAACTAATATTCCAAGATGCAGTTATTAGCATTTTAAAAATTTTTAAATGTCTAATTTCCATGCAAGCATAAAGAGGGTATGATGATACAGCTGCATGCTAATGTGGCGTTGAACAGTATCTAGGCAATGATTATAGTGATCGAGAATTTTTAAACCGAAAAATGTACTAAGAAAGTGAACTTCAAGGCAAGAAAAGAAAGACTGATATTTTTGAAAAATAATAAGATTTAGGTGTGGTCCGCGGTAGATAATAATACCGTGATTTTATGTATATTTTACAAATAAACTATTTGAAGTGATAAAAATTATAACATGAAATACATTCTGCCTATATTTTAAGTACTTCTGAGTTGTATTCAAGAGAAGAGAGTTTCAAAAAATAGAAATAGAATTCCCAACGTTTGAACCATGAATTTGGGCAGATACTACATATCTAAGGTATGTGTAAATCAATATTTTTATTTTGTTACTAGAATCTCCTGTGTTCGGAGTTATGGATGCCATTTGGAGATGTAAGTTAAAGATAATTAACTAATTTTTGCATGTTAAATGAAAACTGGCAAGGAACCTCAGAAGTTTTATCTACAAAGACACAATACAGTGTTTGCAGCCCACATTAGTATATTAAATTGCAAATTTACTGTATATTTGAAAATAAAAATAACAAAACATAATAATTATTGTAGTAACTATATCAAATATATGAATCAGTAAATAAGACAAAAATAAATAAAAATATACAGCGTTAGCATTTTAAATCAGATCTACTTGACATTTCAAATCAACTTTTAACATTAAATCATATTTACTGTTCAGTAAAGATATTGTTTTAAAACAACATAAAACAATATAGTTAAATAAATAAGGCTCATGACATTATCTAAATCAAAATTTAGATTTGTAATAATATAATAAAACAATGACAATAAAACAACACAATATAACAAGTTCTCTCGAACTGATACAACAATACAATATTTTTAGTAATAATGCAATAATTTAATATAACATTCATAACATCAAAATGATAGATGATGTCAGAATTTTTTTTTTATTTAACTAAGCACAATTTTTTTTACGATAATTAGCTTCACTTTTATGATAAGAAAATCTTTTAATATTTTAAACGTAGCAAGTCATTTACAGTTGTTCTTCTTTGTGAAATTCTGTAAGATATCAGTAACATCCATAGTTTATACCGAAAAAAATTATGTAAAATTTCACAACATAAAAAAAAAATTAATTTAAATAAAGAATTACAGATTTAATACACTTGGTAAAGACAAGTGTTTTCTGTTTTGAAACATTTTTCTTATTATTGTGCAGTGAAAAAGATAGTGACAGCCATATAAACCAATATTTAACATATAATCGTTAAAAAAATAGTTTAAAGTCGATGTAAAAATAAATTAATTTATTGATATGTATTTTTTAAAATCGTATTAAAATTAATGTGTAGCATTCATAATAATTCAGTATCAATAAATTCGAATTAAAATTTGAGAAATACGCAGAATCATAAAATAAAAATCACTAAATAAATCTAAAACTTAAAGGTATTTGAATATATGTGCCAGAAATTAGAATGATAATAAACATTATTAAATGGATTTTGAACTCCAAGAAACTTGGAAGTGAAGAAAAAGTTTCAAAATTAAAATGATGTGTTAAAAAATGAAAAAAATTATATCAATTGAAATTAACTCATTAATGATCAAAGGAAAATGTCTGGAAAAGTTTTTACCACCTCTACACCACACTAAAATCATTGAGCTTAGAAGCATTGGATTGATTTAGTAAGGTCATTCATCCGAAGTTCAAATAGAGGTAGTATGTTGTAGCACCAGAATTCAATTTTTTAAATGCAATTTACAATTTTTTTTTTATCTGGAAGAACGTAATAAAATATTACGTAACGTGATTTAAAGGCGGAAATGTTGTTCAGATTTTTTTTTTTTTAATAAGAACTGATTAATCAATTAAGAATCTCATAGGAAAATGTCTGAACATATTTATGATATTTTATTTTAACATGTTTGAAACAAGAAAGGCAATCATTAAATGCCCTAATTAAATAATTGTTTCATTAGTCGTAATAAAAATAGCAATTACAAAAAAGAAGAGAAAAGAAAAGAACTCTTTGTATTTCCTTCACAAGAGGAAACAAAATAATAAATGGATGTCACTCTATTTCTCTAGGGAATAAGATCTGCACGATATTTACCACTACCTTCAGATCCTACTCAGTTTTTGAAACCAATGACATTTCAGTCACTTTTCTATTATTTTTCTTGAAGAGATCTGATCATCTATTGCACTGACACAGCTGTGATGGACAACAAAGATATGTTAAATCAAGGTTATATCGCAATGTTGAACAAGGTCAATTTCGAAGCACAACTTCTAGTCGAGACTAGGTTGCATTTACTCTTTTTCGTGTTTAAAAAAAAAAAACAAAAATAAGAGACCGGTTCTTCCCTTTCATATATATGTATAGGAAAGAAATGAGTAATTTTATTTCTGGTGTATTAAAGAACTTGATGAATACTTAATAAAATATAAATACGAACTATAGACTATGATTCGAAATATTCGCTCAATGGATGGGGGCGGGGACAGACGAGTAAGAGTTAACCTCCAAGAGGAAATTTCAACTAATTATTATTAACATCCAAATTTTAAAGCTTTTTCTAAAATAAGTTTTCTTAGAATTTTTCGTTGTTTTATATTGTACTATGTTACAATCGTCTAAATGTAAATTGCCATCAGATAGCTTTGTAAAAGGTGCTGCGTGAATTAAAAAAAAAAGAATTATTTCTACAGATCATTACATTTCTAGAAAATGAGCTGCTTTTTGATGATTATTCTTTGCCACTTGTCATTGCTTAATGCTGGTGTTATGTTTCATTACAATAACAGATCAAATTGAGTTTAAATGACTAAAGAATTCTTTATATATATATAAAAGAATTATCAACTATACAAGGGACTAAATTACATTCCGAATAACCCTCCTATAAAGAACCATTATTTTTCAAATTTGACTATTTAATTAAAGAAAAGCCAAACTTAAAAGACTGTGAAGAGTACAAAGTTAGAATTGGTAGAAATTCCATTCAAACTAGAACCATTATTATATGTAAAGAAAAGACAAAATTACCGACTAATATGAGGCACAGTAAAAATGAAATCAAAAGGATTGCACATTTCATATAATGAAAATAGTTACAGAGGAGGGAAATGACTACATTTAGCTGGAATGGCATTTCAGAGCCGATACAACGTCGAGGGTGACGAATCGTTGAACCACATCTATACTGGCAAGGAGATCTGAATTGTTGACATCACACCATCATCAAGACATCAATCATTAGAATGGATGCATCACTAATTTCCTAGATTGCGAAATTCAATCTGACAATTTCCACAACGCAAAACCATATAAACTGCGTTCTAGAACAGAAAAATGGATTTCACATCTAAAGCCAAATCGTAAAGGATGCTCTTTACGATGAAGCATTGAAACAATTGTAACGTGCCATTGAAAATAAGTGACAGGGCTCACTTAATGCTGACGTTATCTTGCACGCCAATACCAGACAGCATTGTGCTTCAATGTCTTAAAAGAAAACGGACCGTATAGGCTTACATACATTTCAAATAAACCTTGTATGTTCCCTACAAGTTAAAAAGTTGACGAAGGGAAAAAAAGATTGTAAAAACAAAATAATAGATTGCACTACAGATTGTAAAGATTAAGACAAGCCTAAGCATACTGTCATGAATATACGATTGAAATTTATTATCATTATTTTTTTTGTAAAGAAATCATAAAATGCATCTTCATTCATTAGATTTGAACCTAGTTTATTTGAACAGAAGTTGAAAATAGAATTTTAAGACATAATATTTCCAGAAAGCAGAAACAAAATGTAATGATTGAAATTTGGAACAACCAAATAGGCTCAGAATTTACTATAAATTACTTTTTATCTATACCAAGAAGATTAAAAGATGTTCTTGAAACGTAACAATTTTCAGTATTTGATTGAATATTCATAAGAAGCAATTGAAAATTTTTTATTGAAAAATTAAAAACAATTTTTTTTCATTAGTAACATCCATTTTTTCATCATGTATTACTGTATTTTAAACAAATTAGTTCTTAAAAAAATAAAATATAAATGAAATGAAAAATATATTAAAGCAAAATTGTTTTAAAGCAATAAATTTCTCAAATTTTGTTCAATAACTTTCTGATTTTATAATTCGTATATATGGCACGAAACTTTTGTGAGGCACTGTATATATATTACCAAAAATAATATTTTTTTCTCAAATGAAGAACATATCAATTTATAAAACCATCGACGAAAATTTCAACTAAAATTGAAGTTTAGTGCATATGCCTGTATGACTTAGCTACGTTAAAATATTAATTTCCTAAAATATGTGAGAGACGTTCCGGTTCATGTACTTGAAAATTACGGCTTATCTTCTCTATAACATATAAAAAATATTCTACAAAAGTCAAGCTTCTATGTAAGTATCTAAAATAGACTCTCTATAACATCTATAATCTATGAATCAACTTTTCAAAAGTCTTTCAGTAAATGCATCAATATTGGACGTACAGATTAATAAATAACGATTACACATACAATTAAACCAAAAATAATAAATCATATTCAAATTCTAAAATCTTTTTCAAGATTTCATGTTTTCAGAATTATTCTATACACACAACATGGTACTGCAAGTTTACATGAATATTGATTTAATAACTTTCATCTAAAGGACACAGGACACATGTACATGACTAAAGAAATTTTAATAACCTGACATGCAAAATTATGTAATATATTTTTGCACACTGATGTGTAAAATACAGTTTAAAACATTCTATCATATCAAAACAGTAAAAGAAGAACCAAATGTTTAATTTTTTTTTGAAGTCAAAATTAAGTTCCATTTCTTTTCACATTAACTAAAAGGCTTCAAATACTATTCAACAACTAAGAATCGACAGTAATACTTTTATTACTAATAAAATGTATATAAATTGAAATGACAATTTTAAAATGAAATTTAAAAAAAAAATAAGTTAATTATCAGTATATTTTTAAAATACAGCGAGTGTCAACCAAAAATTAGCATCTCTTTGTAAATTTGAGTTTTCCAGTGTGGGCTTTATTTTAAACTGCACTTATCACTTAACATTTTAAGAAGATTCCTGGTATTTTAGTGAATTTGTTCTAAAAAAATAAATTTGATAAAAGTCTTACAATTTTCAAAACAAAATTCATTTCGAATCTAACAGAAGAAATGAATAAGCAGAAAACTGTAGAGATGCTTTTTGAGAACATTAATATATATTTATCGTACGTTTATTTCGATTGAAAGCTGTTAACTGAAGGATAACGTTGTGAATCTCTAGAATGAATTGCCATCGAGAAAAGATGGCAGATAAATCTTTTTGTAGATAGTTAATCACACATTTGAAAACGCAGCACATATGTCAAGTGATATGATGCATTTAAAATTAATGATATATTTCAAAAGTCAATATCTCATCTGAACAGAAATATCTTCTTTTTAAATTTGGCATCCAGGGTTTTGTTTTGTTTACAATTGTATTTATTTTGGTTTTGTATTTGTAAGAATGCACTTCATTTCTGGACCATCTAATTATTCAAAAATTAAAAGAAATGGTACCATATTTGACTTCAAAATTACAAAATGTCATTCAGTCATATGAATCACTAAATAATACTTGTCATACCATCAATTAAACAGTTTGGAAACAAATTATGAAAAGTTATTGGGAAAGTTATTTCTTACTATATTAAGAAATTTTCAACCAGTATGATTATTTCAATGAATCGAAATTTTTTAAATCTATTAATCGACTTTTTTAAAAATAGGGCAAATATACTTGCTATGATTTTTGGAGTGCTTAAATATTCCAAATTAATTTCAAATAGCAAATACACTAATATTGATTTATAATTAATGCAGTATTAAATGCAAGAAAATCATGTTATAGATATTTTAGATATAAGTATACTAAATCTGATGCTAAATATTCAAAGAATTTCTCTTGAAGAATTTTCAGATATTTTATTAATTAGTTAATTAATAAAGGTAGAACCTTTTTAGTCTACATTTACATGCATGTATATATAAATTGTGTGCTGAAAAAACTCTTAAGATCGAATATAACTTTATAATTTTGTGCAATGAGTAATTTTAAAAATTGAAATACATATTGCAAACGTAATATAAAGAATATCTTAGAAATATTCAGTATGAGCTTAGAAATTAAAATAGGAAGAGATAGTTCAATTTTGAATAATTTCTCATTCATGTTCAAGCTAAGTGTTGGTGAGAAGAGATACTATAATTTGGAACAATACAAACCTCGCTGCAAATATAAATAGAGATTGTCGAATTACTATTATACTTTACAATGGTCCACTATGACCAATAGTAGAAAATTTGGAGAAAATACGCCAAAAGTGCTGTGAAAAAATCAAAAATATCAGAAAAAAATTTTCCTGTTTCCTCATTCAAACAACTAAATAGTTTTTTTTTTTCTATAATTCAGTTAATCTAAATGTTCTAATATACTTTTACAGGAAATCGATTAGACATTCATTTGAACTAATTTGCACCGAAATATTTCTAAGATATTTTTTAAAAACAGAACTGAAGCAAAGTATTATGAAATTTCATATTAAGCAATTACATTCAATCCTACACCAGAGTCACACATGATATAATTTTTCAAGAGTTATCATTTAAAACAGAAACCATAAAATTTAGGAACTTCCAGTTCTACCAAATGGAATCATAGTTATCCTTTTTCTCTAATTTTTTAATTAATTCTCAACTCACTGAAAGCATTATAAATATAATGGCTACAGAATCCATGAGGTAGAATTTTGACAATTTTGATCTCAATTAGAAATAACATAAATGCTTAATTAAAAGGTAATGTGACAAAATTTTTTTATTTAAGGATTGTACTGAGTAACAAGTATTAAAATAAGAATGACTTCATTTACAGTAAACTTTCAATTAAAAGGGCCTCAATTTTTCTGTTTTAATAACCTAAGTTTCACAGATAAATTTCTACCTTCAAATAAAAGCAAATGTTTTATTACTACGCTTTTAAGCAAACAGAATGATTTATATCTGGTGAGGTAAAGACATTAAAAACATTTGAATTAATAAACTGACGACAGAGATCTAAACAAAATGAAGTAATTTATAAAATATTTAAAAATAAAAACAGTAAATTAAAGGATTCAAAATGCACTTATAAATCGTGTCCAAAAATAAAACCTTACTCGCTTCTTGTATAACATAAAAATAATTTGATCAAGATTTGCAGGTTTCATTAAGTCTTGGAAATAATATATATATATCTAATATATAAAATTCTCGTGTCAGTGTTTGTTGCCAAACTCCCCCGAAACGGCTTGACCGATTCTTATGAAAATTTTTGTGCATATTTGGTAGGTCTGCGAATCGGTCGTTATCTATTTTTTAAACTCCTAAGTGATAAGGGTGGCCCACCCCTAAATATTTTTAAAATTTCTTTGGCAAACCAATGTAGTGGCAACAATGTATTGTTAATGTTTAGTTAAGCAAAATTGGCAATTTTATTATTGTTCTAAGAAAAATAAAGATGGCTGAAATTCCCGTGTCACGATGTTTGTTCGCGATGAACTCCGAAACTAAACTTCCGATTTTAACTTTTTTTTTTTAAATGTGTGTTTTGTTCCAACTTGAGAGATAGGATAGTTTTTATTCCGATTTTTTCGTATTTAATTGCAAAATCGTTTAAAATCTACCATTGAGGAAGGCGCCAATCTTGCAACCCTGAATTTTCGTCAATTTCTTTAGGGTTGCAATACTGCAATTAGAGGAATTCGTAGCTTCATTTTTCGAACAATATAATGACTATTTTATTGCTATTTCGATAATTAATTGCAGAATTCTTATTTGCACTAATTTCATCGTTGGAGTAAAAAGTTTGTTTCCACCACAGACGAGATATACCACAATAAAAGGATGGCGCCGTGTCTCGATGCCTGTACTACATAACCGAAAATTCTCATGTTCTGAATATTATTGTTTTATGTACTACTTTAAATTTTGTGAAAATTATATTGTATGAAATTTATATTATTTCTATGAGAAATAAATCAAATGTATGTAAGTATTACCTGATTTGATTATAAATATTTTTTTTTTATTTTCTAAGTTTGAATTTGAATAAAAAATATATTGAATGAAAAGTTGTGAATCAAAACATTGAATTTTTCTATGCTTAAAGTTTGTCAACATGTGTTGTATTTGATTAAGAATTCTAAAATGAAATGTGATCTACAAGATAATATAATATAGACAATATAATTTTAAAGAAAGATGATGAATTTTCAAGGATTTTTTTAAAAGTGTGAAAATGAGGTAAACTCTGCAATTATTTGATATAATGATAACATTAAAATTTTATAAAAGGTATTTATTATAATAGTTGCAAGTTGAAAATCAAGGACATTTTATTTTAAAAACTTTTGTTATTTGAAAAACAAAGAATTTGAGTTATAAATTTGAGTGATTTGAATATTGTCGAAGAAAAATTGATAAATGATACTTTTAAGTTGGAAGTTATTTAAAGAAAACAAAACAAATAAATAAGTGTTTATATTAATAAAGGAGAATTTAAAGCTCAATAACATTTTTATGTATGTACATTTGTTTTTATTTATATTTAAAAGTTGGTTTTAATTATTTCTTATTTGAATTTTTATGCATTTTGTATTCATTCAAAACATCACAATAAAAATATTTCTGTTCTAAATGCTTTGAAACTTCATGTAAAAGTTTTCTTTAAATGTATGAAAGGAATAGAACATGGAAATTAACCTAAATTCATAAATTATTTTTATTTTAGTTTTTAAACTAAGAATTTTTGTAAATTTATAAAAAAAGTTTGTGTCGACAAACTTTAAGCATACAAAATGTATAAATAATTGAGATATAATTTGAAAACGGTATATTACCTACATAAGGATATTCCCAGCCTAAAAATACTTGCAAAGGAAAAAAAACTATTCATGTTTTATTTATTTTTGAATTATAAAATTTTGCAACAATATCACATTTTTGCAATGTTTATCCAATATTTTAAAGAATAAATTGTATAAAGAATAGTTAAAGTTGATATTTTTATGTGAAATTCAAAGGTTTTGAATATATTTAATCAAAACACAAAAAGGCTAAATATTTTAAATTCAGGTCATTTCATATTAAAAAGCCTTTGCAAATAGCAGGAAGTTGTAAAAAAAAGTTTGTCGAGCAAATTTTAACTTTTTCAAAACAAAGCTCAGAAAATATTTACAGCTTTAAGGAAAAACAAAACCATATTTTTTAATAAATAAGACTATGAACTTGATAATTCAATGGCATTTTAATATATTTACAACATTTTTAAAAGTAATATATCTAATTAAAAGTTGTTTTTAGCTTTTTCTCAGAATGAATTTTTATGCTTTTTGTTTTCATGTGAAACACCATAACACAAGTAATTTTGATCCAAATGCTACAAAACTTTGTATTTATGTTTTTCATAAATATTTACAGGGAATAGACCTCTGAAATGATTATAGCTACATAAATATTTTTTATTTCAACTATTAAACTTGGAATTACATGCAAATTTTGAAAGAATTTTGTGTCGACAGCATTTAAACTAGCACAAAATAATAAATAATAAAGATATAAATTTACCAGGGGTCTTCACTGTAAAATGTTAGTACAAACAAATACAAACTTAGAAATTTAAAAATATTGATTTGATTTCAGGTTTTGTAACAGTATCAATTTTTGGCCATTTTTACCCTTATTTTAACTTATAAAAATTAAAAAAAAAAAATAATAATGAAATTTTTTTATGTGAAATCATTAGTTTTTAGATACATTCAATCCAAAAATGTGTACAAAGATAAAAAATTTCAAAAAAATTCCTTCGAAGGTGTTCGTGTACCTTAAACGATCGTTTGCATTTGTATTTTATTGTGAATTTTTTTTAAAGTCTTTTCTTATTATATCCCGATTTTATTTTAATTGTATTGTATTTTTTCAATTATCATTTTCAGTAAACGACCACCAAAAAAATCTAAACTCAGAATCCGTGTTTCTCCCATGGGCAGCTGTATGTTGCATGCTCATGTGTTCGAAAACCATCGAATTTATTTATTTCGACGAAAGACAGACTAACAAGAAATATTGTTCATCGCTTAGTTCTTAGTTAAATGAAAGTAATGATTATTAAAAATTATATTACGTAAAATAATTATAAAACAGTCTTAAAAATCAACATTATCTACCTCATTCATTAAATTAATAAAAATTAAACATTTTCTATTCGTTGAAACTTAATTTGATCTTTTCATCATTCTTTACCAATCACTTCCTTAACAATACCAATTATAGTATCTAATAATTGAACGAAATACAAGAAAGCCACAGCAACGTGTGGCCGGGTCTTCCAGTATATATATATATTCGTACCAAAAAGTTTAAATATCCAATTCAAAATAACAATAATTAAATGTTTACAGAAATTCACAACAGTTTTGATTTTCAATGAAATAAAAATCACATAATAAATATGTAAACCTTTAAAAATGCATAAGAAAAATGTTTTAATACCGTGAAATAAAAATAGCTTTTTTTTTTATTCACATAAATTAATTTCAATTAGAATATTTACCAATGACTTATGATAATAAATAATGATGGAAGGTTAAATGAAATACATTTAAAGAGGAGAAAATCACCCAATCATCATCCAGCAATGAATTATTTTATAACTTATTCTATTTTTGTAATACAAAAAAAAAAAAAAATAATAAATAAATAAATAAAGTTGTTATAAAGATGATTGATAAAAGCAAAGCATAAGTAAAAATCATACAGACAAACATTCAGACAGACCTGACTTGTGGCCTGATGGTAACATGCTCTACATTCACTGCTTTCAGAAACAAGAAGATTCGATGACAATTGCGATTGCATAAGTAAACGTCTCGCATCGATAGTCAAGCAACTAGGTGGAACTTTCTCTCATACAACATACAAATGCAGGGCCCTTAATACTGTCCCCTCTCAGAATACAATGGTCTGTGTTCACAACCTGTCGGTAAGCTGATCGCGATATACATAAAAAGGAACTCGAAACCTATCAACAGCAACAACAAAAAAATTTACAGCGGTTTTCAACAAAATTAAGAGTATTTAAAAGGAAATAAAAATTAAAAAATATATTTCAGTAATTTTAGAACGTAATATCTTATGCAATAAAACTTCCCGCAATAATTTGTTCCATTGATTACTAATAAAAATGTTAAATGCTCACCTACAAAAATTATACATTTTCTTTATATCCGTGTTTTCTTCCCTTAGACTCGGTAAGAAACAATATCTATAAATCGATTTTAAAAACAATTGTACTTACTGAACATTAACTTCGGCAACGATATAATTTCTGACGGCAACCAATATACATATACCACAGTCTCTTAAAAGAAAGTCCCAATATTTCTTGGTGCACTTTTTTTCAAAAATAAAACTGTATACTTTTTTTTTTTTTTGTCGGAACTAAAAAACATTTTCAGCAATCAAAAGACCTCTGCGTCATTTCATGCAGTAAATAAAAAATCGCCTTATTGAATTACAGCACAAATAATAGTGACTAGCTAAATATGTGTGCTATAAAAGTTAAAAAGTATGAAAAAAAAAAGAGTGGTCCCACTAATGAACACGATTTCTCAATGTGAACTTAATACGAACCAGAGAAATAAGGTCATTAATAAAGTGAAAGATTCACTTTGATCCCATCTTGACATTGACTCTCAATTGTCAATAAAGACTTAACTGTCTTTAAGATATAGTGTGCTTATTAACTTCGATGTTTTTCCATCTGGTAATAATCACATAAAATTAGAGAATAGAAACTCTGCCTTCTTTAAGTAATTGGTGGGTTAGGCGTAAGGAAATTTCACTGTGCAAAATTAGCTTTTACTTCGTCTTTCAACTCGATATGAATGATAAACAAGCGCGTGGAAATAAAAAATCCTTACTGACTTAATAGAATTCTTCGTATTTTTGATTCTAGAAGAGTTTACTTTGCAGAATATGAGCTTATTGATATATTTTCACTTCTAATCTCATCCATACGCGCGTGAAAAAGAACGGTGCCTTTTCTTGTTTTTCTTCTTATTCTTGGCAAAATTATACAGTTTCTTCGATCTTGATAATGTCGTGGACGTCCCATACACGCGTGCAGTGAAAAAATTCTTTTATATTTTCCAGTATACCACGATTGAAAGGATTGTGATAATGACCGTCGCCATCCTTTAAGTAGCGATAACGATGGTAATTAAAAAGCTTCGTTCATGGTCAGGTTATAAGTAGCATACAAAACCTGAAAATAATTAAATTTTTAAGTAACTGATTTTGAAAGAAACAATCTTCTACGTATTTTAAACTTAAACATGTAGCATTAAAAAATATCACAAAATATTCATGCAAAAACACATTATGAAAAATCACTAATTCTTAAAAAAAAAAATACTATGAATGCAATTCGTATTACTTAAATAAAAAGTATTACACAACATGCATTTTTAAGCAACTATTGTATTTTCGCCTTTCTTCCACATCTTCACGTTTGTTTCTTCATCTTAATTTTTATGATAATTGTATAATTGCATTCGTTTTTTTTTAAAAGACGTATTTTATAAGGTTTAAATCAATCTTACCTTTACTTGCTACTTTTTTTTTTTACCTGACAGTATAATGATTCTTATAACATAATTTGAACATAAAAGATATAGAAAATTTTATGATGCGTATCGGGTTATTACATCATTATATAAACTTAATTTAAAAACAGTCTTAAGACGACATTGACCATAGCGTTATTTTATTAAAGTACCAGCGCGGAAGAATTTTTAAAATAAGGAATGAATTAGATTTAAATAATATTTCATATAAAAATTGCAGTAAGTCATACATACTGTACTTCCAGATAGCACCCATCCAACGCCACAAAATAATATAGCTTCTAATAATCCAATTATGTAAGTATATTGCCATCCATCTTCCCAAATACAAGCAGAAGCAAAGAAAACAGTAACTGTGCAGTTAATAGCTATTGTAAGAGAGAACACTAGGAACCAGATTCTGCAAAATAAATGTACCATGTTAATCAAAACAAACTAAAAACTATTTTTCAATAACAACGTTCAATAATAATTATAAACCAGGTGTCTGGAAAATGGCTATCCATATTTAAAGGTTGAGATTTAAAAAGTACTGGTTGCTGCATTTTAATGGCGAGCAAGTAAATTTCAACTGCACTGAATTTCACAATATATTAAAATTTCGCTCAAAGATCGTATGTACAGCTGATTCACTTGTCTGATCTCTCCCATATGTACAGCTGATTTATTTCGTAGTTCTGATGAGAGTATGTACAGAGAACTAATATCAAATGCACCATAATATGACAATCAGGTACGATAATTTACGGAAAACAAGGTATTCTTCGCTTACGTTCGTCATCTTGCTGAGTATAAATATATTGGCAAATTAATAACTAACCTGGAAATTCACAATTTACTTGTATTCTTTATAAAATGAAACAGATAATGTATTTCTATCGTTAAAATTTTTTTCTAATTATTCATCCTTAAAACAGAATAGTCATTATCTGGACACTCTATATAAGAAGTACTAAACTATAGATACTCTATAGTTTAAAAGTAGCATGTCCCAAACCAGGGGGGAAAAAAAAAAAGTCAAATTCAATAAAAATAATTGTATTTCACATCGGATTGCAAAAAGCTTTCTTTAACACTGACTTAAATTGGGTGGCATTGGGGTGTTTATCTTTTCATGAGGGGCTTAGGGTACGTGGTCCCCGATATAAAATACATTTATTCATTCGAGACGAGGGTAAACTATAACATAAAAAAATATGCGAAATCAAGTCAAATCTCACAAGGTACCGATTGGAGTGGCTTGTGTTCCAAGAGTATATGGAAATACTAATAATATAGCAGTGGGCTAATAGTATTCGAGTAATGTAACAGAGTCTAAAATAGAATGTAAGCAATTTCAAGAAAATTGAGGCACAGAACTTTTTTTTTTTTTTTAAAAATAGTGTTTCATTCGTCTTAAAAATTTGTAATAAAATGACAAATTGGAACCAAATTTATAAATAATAAATCTGTTTTCTTTTTTACTACAAACCAATTGATAAATGATTATTGATAATATTTTAAAAACACTTAGCAGATTCTAAATACTCGCCACCCTAAAGTAATAATTCACTGAAGTGAAACCAGAATACAATTAGCTCACTTATTAACATTTTCATTAGAAAGTATAAGGCATGACGCTGTACTAATTATTCATGTTAGAAATTTTCAAACCCGAGTTTTTGTATTCTCAAAACTGCAGCATTTGTATAAAGTATAACTTATATCTTTCATTTTAAATGACACAAACAATTAAAGCACCTTACATGCATTAAAGGAATATGAACTATGATTCTAGAACCAATCATAATTACGGGAACCACTCACTATATATAATCGCAGGGATTCCCATTAAAAAATGTAACAGCTTGCTAATCAGTTCATATTTTAAGTTAGAAGTGGAACTACCACTTACATAGAGGGGAATCTGTGTCCAGATTGATTCCCCTGTATGGAAGTGATAGTTGTTTCTTAAATAATTGCAAAATACAGAAAGCAATTGGGGAAATTTTATCAAATACGCTTAATTTTTCAGCCATATTATTCCGTAAGATATTTATTTTGCAATTAACATTCTACTTAATTGACAATTACAAGATTAAAGTAATGAGATTACTTACATTATTTAGTAAAATATTTTGTAAGAATATGAATTTCATTCCAGTTCGTAAAAATTATTTCTAAAGATTGTTTAAGGTGCAACCTTATTAGAATACTACATCGCATTATGTGTCAAAAGAAAAATGTACATAAGAATACGTATTAAATAACTTTATCTTTGACAGCGCTCAAATAGTTATTACTGATGCCTATCATAATTCTTGTAAAAGATTACAAAAATTCATAAAAATTAGAAAGAATTTGATTAAAAAAAAAATTAATTTGAATTTCGAATAGAATCAACAGTTTAAGAATGGTTGAGAATATAACATTCAATTCAAAGATGAATTTTCGTAGAGTATATTTATTCAAATGCAATTCTGAAATTACTAAAATGTTTCTTTAAATCAAAGCGTAAATTACAATAAACAAATAAAACATATTTTAACTTAAAACTAAAGGGGAAAAAAATCTACACAACAGCGTATGATTGTTACGTATGTGCTTAAAAATAACTTTTAACTACGTAATAAAAAAAAAGGACCGTGTCTCTGCCAGGGTGAAGCACGAAAAATTTACAGTGGCTAGCGGCAGATGACCAGCCTAAAATGCTCGACATTCAAAAACAACGAATAAATAAAAAATTGATAGTGAGAGTTGAAAGATGGTAAACAGAAGATCTTTTGTATTAAGTCTCATTTGTTTAATCAGGGACAAAGGTTTTAGAAGTTCGTTAACAATAGAAGTAATCAGTATAATTGACAAGTCACGAAAGTTTTTGGAGGTTAAGAAGGTATTGAGCGATAAATATAATCAAGAAAATAAATTTCTATTGCGGTTAAATTCAAGTGAAAGCATTCTTCAGTAAAAAAAAATGTAAATATAATACGCAAATTTACAGCAGGTACAAAATGATGATGATCAATATACAAAATCATGTGTCATATTTAGAAAATATACTGAAATCAAATTTCATTAATTTTTTTATAAAAATTATAACGTTTGCAACCATTTACATAATTTCGGACGATTTTATTACTTTACATAGTTTCCACTTCACGAAAAAAAAAAAAAAAAAAATTTTTTTGTTTTGTTTGTTTACTAACAGTTATTCATACAAAAGTTTTAAATTTTCCTGGGATAATAAAAATTGATCACATTTCTCCGCATATTACAATCGTTGAAACATAGAAAAACGTAAAGCTTCAACAAGAAAAGAATAAAAACAAACTGCATAACTTTTATAAGGTTTTTCTTTCGTATGAATTTATGCCAAATCGTATTCACCCAAGCGTCATATTGCGGAAAGAGTTGATAGATAAAACACTGAATCACTTTAAAAGTTAAGACGAATCAATGAAGCGATTCCTAAAAGAATTGGATTTCTTCACGAAGCTGAATTACTTGATTAGGCAGATTTCATAAGTGATTGTTTTGTTTTCTATTGGTGAACTCAGTTCATGCTATTTCTTGTGTAACGTAAAATATAAATAAGTTTTCTTAACTAAAAAACAACTCACAGTTTAAAAGCTCTGGGAAAGTAAACCTATTTTTATTTTTATAAAAACATTAATTTACTTTTCTACTTTTGCATGCTTTTTGAATGGTAAAATAGTACTACTTTAAACTAGAACGATATAGTCCATATATATATGATTCTAAAGAAATATATATTAATAAATCAGAATTTATTAGAATCAGTGTATTAGAACTATATGAATGAATACAAAAACTAGCGATAAAATATCTTTATAATACTATACTTTCTATAAATACTTGCAAACATGTTATCAACGGCCCACTTTTTTTATACAAATGAAACAAATTAGCGTTTTTCCTACAGACATTGTTAAGCTCTTGGTTTTCCTTAAAATTACATACATGTTAACTTATCTGAAATTACACACCAGTCCTCGCGTGATTTTAACAGGAAATAAAATCAATCAAAACATGTACTAGCAGTAAAGATCGGCTTTGACTTTCCAAAAGGAAAACTTAGTCCCAAGGTTATCTTAAGTTTTTTGATACTTTATTTTATTAATTAAAGTAACATAAGTTAAAATTATTTTATTGATCAAGTACACTTTTGGTTGGCTGGTCGGAGTTTTATGGCACTAGGGCTAGGTTTGGCCAAACAATTTGGTAAAAAGCGAAAAAGTAATTAGCCAATAAAATCATTTAAATTCGCGACTCCTTGAATAAAAATACGTAAAAAATTGGGAAAAACACGTATCATATTTGAAAGACAAATGTAGTGACAGTAAATATTAAGACGAAATTAACGATTAAAAGTTTGCACATAAAGAACTTCAAATAATTTGTTCAAAGTTAATGTAAAAATACGTAATGTGCATGGCATATGATTAAACTATTAATTACAATGAAAGTTTAAAAATAAATCAGTGAGAAATCCTCGCTGTTTCATTGTATTCAACTAAATCGCTATTATATGAGCTGTCCTCTGACACAGATGCTGTTGATACTGAAGAAGGAGAAGGCTGTTTGGTGAATCGATTTCTATTTAATAAGGTCTGTATTTTGTTTTTTCGACTAGAGTATCATATATTTTTATTTTGAACTAACTTTTTGTTGGGTTTGGCGATATATAATTGCTTGTTTGGTTGAATTTTAAAAGAGGATGGAATTATTTAGCAGATCAGAGTGGTCTTTAGGATTTAGGATCAGCATGATAATTTTGGTAAGAATGGTCAGCAGTTGCACAATTTGAACAGGTTTGTGTACCACGGCATGCATTCTGAGAATGTCCGAATTTCTGGCAATTAAAACATTGTAGTGGGTTTGGAATGTAAGGTCGTAAGGGGCAGTTAAGATATCCGGCTTTAATAGCTTTGGGTAGTACATATCCGTAGTACTACGTGTTTTGCTGTTATAAAATCAGAGCCTTTTTTATGATTATTCTGCAGGCTGTAAAAACTCCTTGTGAATTTAATTCTGAGTCGATTTCATTGAGGAATACATGATGGAGATTTCAGTTGGAAAGAATAACTTTGCAATAATTGAATGAGCTTCTACTTTAACATGAAAATAATTTTGACTGAGCAATGGTAAAAATTTCGACAATAATATCACCGGATTTTTAGCTTCTCGACAGATTGCCGCTTATAGCCTGCAAACCTTTCTATATTTTAAATGGTGAAGTAGTGTTAAATTGTTTGTTAGGGGCAGATATGATGAGAAATATGGCGAATTTAGATGCTAATATTGTTAGTCAATCAAAACAGCCAAAAAACAAAAATAATTTCAAGAGACGTAAATAACGCCGAGAAATGACAAAAAAAGAAAAGAATGAGCTCGGAAGATGAAATCGAAGACAAAAAGTATGGTAAATGCATGAAGGTAACGAGACATAATGATACGATATAATAATGAATGTGATCTAGACGATGTAAAAGAAAAAGGTGAAGATAAAGGATAAAGGAAAAGATCACTGCGTCACCCCGGGGTCGTGACACTTGTACAAATCTTTAGAAGATGCGCCCATGAAGAAAGTAGCCTTTTGGAGTAATTCCGTTTCGGAAATCATGACATACCCTATATTAAGCTCCATTTATCTGTTTATTCATATAAACACAATGCAACAACTAAAGAATGAATGAAGATTGAATAACGTATCAAGCATTTTGGGAAAGTAATCAATCAATGAAATAAGTAAACTAATTATTTTACTTCAATTTAGTTTGAAACTTCTATTTACTTGTTTTCAAATTGTTAAGCTTAGTGCTGAACAAGATATACGTCCAAGTCCCTACTTTCTTAAATGACCTCCACTCTTTGAAAGATGACCAACACAAACAAATTTGGAATGAAACACTTATGCATAGTATGCATAAAAATGAAACAATGAACTGCAATCATTAAATTGACAATAATGTCTCACAGATAATTAAAAATATCAAAATCGAAAAAAATATTTAATGAAGTAAATGGCACTTTACTATTCATATATTCCGGCATTTTTTTTAAGAACCATGTATAAATATTATGTGTAGTAATGAAACTGGTGAAAATAAATCAAGAAAAAAAAGAATTTCTTTTACTAAGAGCCTTAAAAAGACTGAATGTTTTCAATAAAAAAATGTTCCATGTATCTTTATTTTAACACAATGAAAATACAAAATCAGGTGTAGTAAAATGTAGGGAGACCTGGGGTAAATGGCGATATATTAATGCACATTTTCACGACAAAAAAAAATACTACTTTTATTTAGTTCCTTTAAAAGCTGATTTTATTGGGATAAGATCAATTATTAAAATATCTAAAAGGACCAGTCCTTATAAGGGTTGGTATCGCAACCCTATGCGACAATTTGAATAATTCTCTTCTAAAACAAAAACTTAAAACATTGAAACATCGTAGTAACATTTACAAGAATTCTTCGTCCAACCAAACATTTGTTCTAATGATGAAAACAGAAACACGGAGTAAATTCTTTTGAAAAACATAATAAAATGTTAAAAGGTAATAAACTTGACGTTTAGTACCGAAGGTTTGTCTGTCAACTTACCGCAAACTAGCGTAAGATTGACTTTGTATTGTCACGTGCAACCCTAACACACGTGAGTCAAGTCAGGATTGCGGAGAATTAGCATGGCGTTTCGTCATCTGAATACGGTTTAAAATAGTAAAAAAAAAAAGAACGGGGAAACTGTGTGATGAAGGAAGTGCGAGTTGTTCCATGTGTCGGCGAACAAGGCGGTATTATTTAAGGTCACTTTTGTATTGAGCACGTGAGACCGAATACAAACGTGAAAGAAGTCAGGTTTGTGAGGAAACCATTTGCATGGAACACAACAAATAGTAGTTAAGTGAGAGCGGGAAATCCATTCACTGAAGAAGTATAAAATTCAGCGAAGGATAGATAATTACACATTTACAGCATGCAAGTTATAATAATGGGATGTTAATCACGATATTTCATGGGCATTTTTTAAAGGGGGAAAAGTTTAATTTTTTTAAGGAAAAAGTCTAGTGCTATTAGGAAAGTTCTTAAATGGGACTGGAAACAAAATAAACTATTTTAAAATTTGGTGCTGCAGGTTTATTTAAACATTTAATGTCCATAAAATTTTTAGAAGATTACGGAGGGTTTGTGTAAGTTGTCTCTTAAGCTGAAGGTTTTGTTATCTATAATAGTTTTGCTCTGATGTTTTAGGAGAAAAAGTAACCTCACCAATGACTTATAATTAATACATGTTTTAATTACATCCGGGATATTTTTGTAGAATTAAAAGTTTGAGTAAAAAATCTGAAGGAATTAAATTAGGGTTAAAAGATATTTTAAATATCTAGTGGATAATTTGCAAGAAATATACTAACGCCAAAATTACCTGAAAATTAATGAACATGAATGCATACCAAGAGAATGTTACACGGTATATCAGTAAAATGATTACGAAACAAAAACTTTTAAAAACGCATAAAAATGTCTCAAAAAGCAAAATAAATAAAATTAATCTTTAAATATTGTTAAAAAAAATCTTCAAAACTTTAAATATTCATAAAAACCTTAGATAACATTTTCATTCAGAAAAGGCATGCGTCAAATTCAGTATCAAAATCTCGATGTTTCCTGATTCATTGTTGTTATAATTTCTTTTTAACAATAGACTACAGATTATTTTATTTTAATAAAAGTTAAGGATCATTCTAAATTTATGCACATGTCCGAAAATAAATTTGTTTCTTCTCATCTTTTAGCTTCAGTAATGGAAAAGGTCATTTTAAGGAACAAAACACAGGTTTGGCCAAGCCGCGCTACTTTTACCTTCATTGAATATATAATGTTGTTCAACAAATTATTTAACTTTTTCATAAGCAAAATTAATTTTACTATATCTTACATAATGTATTTTAATAAAAATATGTTTACTAAGTTAAAAATGTCCATTATGTAAGAATTACGTTGTTAAAATTTATTTATTTATAATAAGATTTTGCGTAAAATTCACTTACCTGCTTAATTGGTATATCATCTCAATTACCTAACATAGCTTGAAACTTCTATTTACTTGTTTTCAAATTTTTAAGCTTAGTGCTGAACAAGACCTATACGGTCGGAGTTTCAACTTTCTTGAATGACCTCCATTCTTTGAGAGATGACCAAGACACACAAATTTAACATGGACATGTATGCATAGTTTACATGAAAATGAAATACATACTGTTGTCGTATATTCTTCTGGTTCAGTATGCTTGACATTGAAGTCATCAATGGCGACATAATTTGGATTATGAATGACTGAAAATCTAGAAAGTATCACAGATATCTCTTCTTCTTGAAACTTATATTGGCAGATGTACCAAACTCATGAAATTTTTCTGCTTTGGATGGGGAAATGGCTTAAGTGGAGGGGAAATTATTCAGAAATACTGCTATGGGTATTAGAGAAATTAAACAAGTCAGTTGAACTACTGCACAAAAATTATAGATAGAGATTTCTTCTTTGCTATTTCAGTCTAGGAAAAAGCAAGTTGAGATGTTAGTATTCTGACATCAGCAAGGTGTAAAAGACAGTACTTGCTAAATTCCATTGAAAAAGGAAATACTCGTATTCCTTAATATTATAACTCAAGTTGTCTATTATATCAATAACGGTTATTTGTCGGGGCCATTCTAAACACCATAAAAGTGTTAGGAGCAAGATTTTTTTTTTTTTTTTTTTTTTTTTTTTTTTTTGTTAGATTCAATCTTACTATTTGTATCCAATATAGAGAAATAATATAAATATATTTCAAACGATCCATATAAAAATTTCGAAAGAGTTTTTTTCTTGCTTTTGTGCAATCTGTGCGAATACTTGGCAGCGATGCACATTTATTATGACTATAAGAGAGAAAATAGTTTATTTTTCATCTTCTTCCACCATATAAAATTCACGCATTTTATTGGCAACAACTATCAGGGCTTTTACTAATTTAAGTCTCTTGGTATAATGGCATTTTCTTGTCTAGTCATTTGACTCCACAATTCCTTAACATAATCTTATTAGCAGTATTTGCAAGGCACAGTGAAACGGAGTTATATATAATATTCGAATTCTTGATGCCATTTTCAGCAGTTTTGGATTTATATATAGTCCCTTGAGGAGTACAACTATTGTCGGAGATGTCAAACGATTCAACCACAATTTAAATTATGCTTTTCAATGCAGAAGAGAAACTCGCATTTCAAGATATGGATTTCGATAATTCTACTGTAGTTTCTCAATCGAAGATATTTCAATGATCTTATTGAAACGTCTCTCGCCTAAAATAGTGAAGAAGTCCGTTGCACTTAGAAATATCTCGACGCGAAATTTTACCATTTCTTTTTATCTCAGGGTCATTGAAGAAAGAAATAGCTGCTTCATTCAAACACATCTGCCTAAAGTTAGAATATACTTTTTAGTTTTGGTCAAAAAAAAAAATTTTCAAAATAGGGAACTCAATTTTGGAAGCAACTTAACAGCTTCATTTCAGACATAATTGAATTAAACTAGCAGAGAGGGCAAGAGTTCACCAATTTCAGCAGATTCAAACACAGTATAATTTAACCTTGAAGCATTTGATTAAATAAAATATGATACTCTAAAGCACTAAATTATTTCACTTTTCACATCATTTAACATTCAAAACTTTTAAATTCAATCAAGCACCCATTTCAAATTTCACTGCACATATTATTCTCATTCTGCTTATCTATTTCAACTTTACATTCATGGAATAAATCGAAATTGTTAATTGCTTCCTAAAATCGTCGGTGAAAAAGTATCGTGCATTCCATATTGATATCTCATTTTTGTATGTTTATATGAACCTCAATAAATCTCTAACGTCATGCAGCATTTTTAGTTGTAAAATTTTTTTGATTAATACCAACTCGACTCTTACAGAATGCAAACGAAATGTTAAAAGATCCTCTGAAATCTGTGATAAAGGCTTGGTTTAACACTAAAAGAATGGTATTGAGGATTTTCATGACCTTTAGAAGGAACACAGAAGTACTGAAGAAAATCTCGAAATTACTCGTGAGTAAGCCCACGAGATCGAATAGTATTTACAAGCTTCACGTCTGCATCAAGCACGGGTTTCATATTCAATGCAGATTTACAGAGCTTTTTGATATATAACACAATGCAGAAAAAAGAACATTGTTTCCGGGATAGTTTTGATTAATGAATCCTAGAAATCCAGATATTTTTCCTGTCATATTTGGTGCTTCATCGGTCGTAATATTACATATATTTGTTATGGGCACTTTCAAAGTTTAAAGTCGTTCCTGAAATTCACATCCCGTTGTAGTTCCCTTCAAAGAATGCATGCAAGCCAGTCTCTCGGTAATTTCAAAGTTCTCATCAACACCTTTTATAAATAATACTAATTCAGCAGTATCATTTATATCAGTGCTTTCATCCATAACTATGGAGTAAAATTTAAACTGGCCAATTTTTGACACTAATTATGATGTGAAATTTTTATCGATGGCTTCGATTCTCGAAGTCCCCGTTTTCGAGATAAGCTTACAGTCTCAAAATTTTTTTCTTGTCTGGACATAAAACATCACAAATTTGGAGCATGCATTGTTTCACAAACTCCTCATCACTGAGTTACAAGCTGAATGTTTATGGATTGTGAAACACAGCGGCAAACGGTACATTTCATATAAAAAAATAATTGAATTTCCCTCAAGATAACAACGATTGCTTGCGTCCATATGCTGCAAGACGTTACCAGACGACTTCGTGCTCGGATGACAAAAGAATTCCTTTCGAAGATTAAAAAGACTAATTAACGATATAAACTTCACGTACATTAAGTCCGAATAACGTTATTTTGCCGATGTTGCCTACAAGTTGACGATGAAAAATCAAGGTGGCAAAGTCGTCTCATTTCAAGACTCGTTCTCATTGTTCTCGTCAAAAAGAAAAATTTTCACAATAGGGGATATATATGTACATTCAAAAATGTCACTTTTATTCACAGGTCTTTCCATTATTTTGGAATGTGGAAAATGACCCGACCACTTCGCGCTCGCATGACTACAGAACTCATTCCGAAGATTAAAAGGACTACTTAACGACATACACTTCACTTACGTCAGTCCGAATAATGCTAGTATGTCCTCTGATGTTGCCTACAAGTTGGCGATGAAAAATCAAGGTGGCAAAGTCGCCTCATTTCAAAATTATTTGAAATTGCATACATTAAAAAAGGAGATACTTGTATTCATTGATATTATTAATCAAGTTGTCTATTATACAAATAACTGTTATTTGTCGGGGCCATTCTAAACACCATAAAAGTGTTAAGAACAAGATTTTTTTTTTTTTTTTTTTTTTGCATAGGTTCAACCGTGCTTCTCGTATTCAATATAGAGTAATAATCAAAAAATATTTCAAAAGATCCACGGAAAATTACCGGAAAGTGTTTCTTCTAGGTTTTCTGAAGTGTACAATCTGTGCAAATACTTGGCAGCGATGCATATTTATTATGACTATATGCAAGACAGAATAGTTTATTTTTTATCTTCTTCAAACATACAAAATTCATGCATTTTATTGACAATAAGTATCCGAGCTTTTACTTCTTTAGTTGATTGGGTCTTGGTATTTTTTACTTCTTTAGGTCTCTTCTTATGGCATTTTTTGTCTAGTCATTTGACTCTACAATTCCTTAACATAATTTTATTAAATGTATTTGCAAGGCACAGTGAAACGAAGTTTTATATAATATTCGAATTCTCGATGCCATTTTCAGCAGTTTTGAGTTGATCTATAGTCCCTTGAGGAGTACAATTATTGGCCGAGATGTCAAACGATTCAACCACAATTTAAATTATGTTTTTTCAAGATAAGATAAGGAACTCGCATTTCAAGATATGGATTTCGATAATTCTACTGTAGTTTCTCAATGAAAGAAATTTCAATGATTTTTAGTGAAACGCCTATCGCCTAAAATAGTAAAGAAGCCTGTTTCACTTAGAAATATCTCGACGGAAATTTTACCATTTCTCTTTATCTCAGGGACAATGAAGAAAGAAATAGCTGCATTGTTCAAACACATCTGCCTAAACTTAGAATATACTTTTTAATATTGGTCAAAAAAGAAAAATTTTCATAATAGGGGATATATATGTACATTCAAAAATGTCACTTTTATTCACAGGTCTTTCCATTATTTTGGAATGTGGAAAATGACCCGACCACTTCGCGCTCGGATGAGTACAGAACTCATTCCGAAGATTAAAAGGATTATTCAGCAACATACACTTCACTTACGTCAGTCCGAATAATGCTAGTATGTCCTCTAAAAGTTGACAATAAAAAACAAGGTGATAAATGATATAATCTCATATTAAAAATTATAGAAGAATTTCCGACACAAAATCACAACAATTGATTATTTCCTCATGTTGCACTATACCAGACCTCCTATGCCACCTAAATAATAGAACTTTCAGTTTCCACTTCAGCAACAACCATTAATTGCTTTCTTATTTTACACGACAATACCATGCGTCATATGCCCTTTACAAGTTGAATGTTTATGGATTGTGAAACACAGCGGCAAACGGTACATTTCATATAAAAATAATTGAATTTCCCTGAAGACAACAACGATTGCTTGCGTCCACATGCTGCGAGACGTTACAAGACGACTTCGTGCTCGGATGACTAAAGAATTCCTTTCGAAGATTAAAAAGACTAATTAACGATATAATCTTCACGTACATTAGTCCGAATAACGTTATTTTGCCGATGTTGCCTACAAGTTGACGATGAAAAATCAAGGTGGCAAAGTCGTCTCATTTCAAGACTCGTTCTCATTGTTCTCGTCAAAAAGAAAAATTTTCATAATAGGGGATATATATGTACATTCAAAAATGTCACTTTTATTCACAGGTCTTTCCATTATTTTGGAATGTGGAAAATGACCCGACCACTTCGCGCTCGGATGAGTACAGAACTCATTCCGAAGATTAAAAGGACTACTTAACGACATACACTTCACTTACGTCAGTCCGAATAATGCCAGTATGTCCTCTGATGTTGTCTACAAGTTGGCGATGAAAAATCAAGGTGGCAAAGTCGTCTCATTTCAAGACTCGTTCTCATTGTTCTTGTCAAAAAAGAAAAATTTTCACAATAGGGGATATATATGTACATTCAAAAATGTCACTTTTATTCACAGGTCTTTCCATTATTTTGGAATGTGGAAAATGACCCGACCACTTCGCGCTCGGATGAGTACAGAACTCATTCCGAAGATTAAAAGGATTATTTAGCAACATACACTTCACTTACGTCAGTCCGAATAATGCTAGTATGTCCTCTAAAAATTGACAATAAAAAACAAGGTGATAAATGATATAATCTCATATTAAAAATTATAGAAGAATTTCCGACACAAAATCACAACAATTGATTATTTCCTCATGTTGCACTATATCAGACCTCCTATGCCACCTAAATAATAGAACTTTCAGTTTCCACTTCAGCAACAACCATTAATTGCTTTCTTATTTTACACGACAATACCATGCGTCATATGCCCTTTACAAGTTGAATGTTTATGGATTGTGAAACACAGCGGCAAACGGTACATTTCATATAAAAAAATAATTGAATTTCCCTGAAGACAACAACGATTGCTTGCGTCCACATGCTGCGAGACGTTACAAGACGACTTCGTGCTCGGATGACTAAAGAATTCCTTTCGAAGATTAAAAAGACTAATTAACGATATAATCTTCACGTACATTAGTCCGAATAACGTTATTTTGCCGATGTTGCCTACAAGTTGACGATGAAAAATCAAGGTGGCAAAGTCGTCTCATTTCAAGACTCGTTCTCATTGTTCTCGTCAAAAAAAGAAAAATTTTCATAATAGGGGATATATATGTACATTCAAAAATGTCACTTTTATTCACAGGTCTTTCCATTATTTTGGAATGTGGAAAATGACCCGACCACTTCGCGCTCGGATGACTACAGAACTCATTCCGAAGATTAAAAGGACTACTTAACGACATACACTTCACTTACGTCAGTCCGAATAATGCCAGTATGTCCTCTGATGTTGCCTACAAGTTGGCGATGAAAAATCAAGGTGGCAAAGTCGTCTCATTTCAAAATTATTTGAAATCGCATACATTGAAAAGGAGATACTTGTATTCATTAATATTATTAATCAAATTGTCAATTATACAAATAACTGTTATTTGTCAGGGCCATTCTAAACACCATAAAAGTGTTAAAAACAAGATTTATTTTTCATAGGTTCAATCGTGCTTTTCGTATTCAATATAGAGTAATAATCAAAAAATATTTCAAAAGATCCACGGAAAATTACCGGAAAGTGTTTCTTCTAGGTTTTCTGAAGTGTACAATCTGTGCAAATACTTGGCAGCGATGCATATTTATTATGACTATATGCAAGACAGAATAGTTTATTTTTATCTTCTTCAAACATACAAAATTCATGCATTTTATTGACAATAAGTATCCGAGCTTTTACTTCTTTAGTTGATTGGGTCTTGGTATTTTTACTTCTTTAGGTCTCTTCTTATGGCATTTTTTGTCTAGTCATTTGACTCTACAATTCCTTAACATAATCTTATTAAATGTATTTGCAAGGCACAGTGAAACGAAGTTTTATATAATATTCGAATTCCCGATGCCATTTTCAGCAGTTTTGATTTGATCTATAGTCCCTTGAGGGAGTACAATTATTGGCCGAGATGTCAAACGATTCAACCACAATTTAAATTATGTTTTTTCAAGATAAGATAAGGAACTCGCATTTCAAGATATGGATTTCGATAATTCTACTGTAGTTTCTCAATGAAAGAAATTTCAATGATTTTAGTGAAACGCCTATCGCCTAAAATAGTAAAGAAGCCTGTTTCACTTAGAAATATCTCGACGCGAAATTTTACCATTTCTCTTTATCTCAGGGCCAATGAAGAAAGAAATAGCTGCATTGTTCAAACACATCTGCCTAAACTTAGAATATACTTTTTAATATTGGTCAAAAAGAAAAATTTTCATAATAGGGGATATATATGTACATTCAAAAATGTCACTTTTATTCACAGGTCTTTCCATTATTTTGGAATGTGGAAAATGACCCGACCACTTCGCGCTCGGATGAGTACAGAACTCATTCCGAAGATTAAAAAAGGATTATTTAGCAACATACACTTCACTTACGTCAGTCCGAATAATGCTAGTATGTCCTCTAAAAGTTGACAATAAAAAACAAGGTGATAAATGATATAATCTCATATTAAAAATTATAGAAGAATTTCCGACACAAAATCACAACAATTGATTATTCCCTCATGTTGCACTATACCAGACCTCCTATGCCACCTAAATAATAGAACTTTCAGTTTCCACTTCAGCAACAACCATTAATTGCTTTCTTATTTTACACGACAATACCATGCGTCATATGCCCTTTACAAGTTGAATGTTTATGGATTGTGAAACACAGCGGCAAACGGTACATTTCATATAAAAAAATAATTGAATTTCCCTGAAGACAACAACGATTGCTTGCGTCCACATGCTGCGAGACGTTACCAGACGACTTCGTGCTCGGATGACTAAAGAATTCCTTTCGAAGATTAAAAAAAGACTAATTAACGATATAATCTTCACGTACTTTAGTCGAATAACGCTATTTTGCCGATGTTGCCTACAAGTTGATGATGAAAAATCAAGGTGGCAAAGTCGTCTCATTTCAAAATTATTTGAAATTGCATACATTGAAAAAAGGAGATACTTGTATTCATTGATATCATTAATCAAGTAGTCTAGTATACAAAATAGCTGGTATTTGTCACAGCCATTCTAAACACCATAAAAGTGTTAAGAACAAGATTTTTTTTTGCATAGGTTCAACCGTGCTTCTCGTATTCAATATAGAGTAATAATATAAAAATATTTCAAAAGATCCACCGAAAATTTCCGGAAAGTGTTTTTCTTGCTTTTCTGAAGTGTGCAATCTGTGCAAATACTTGGCAGCGATGCATATTTAATATGACTATAAGCAAGACAAAATAGTTTATTTCTTATCTTCATCAAACATACAAAATTAATGCATTTTATTGACAATAAGTATCCGAGTTTTTACTTCTTTAGTTGATTGGGTCTTGGTATTTTTTACTTCTTTAGGTCTCTTCTTTTCGCATTTTTTTTTTTTTGTCTAGTCATTTCACTCCACAATTCCTTAAGATAGTCTTATTAACTGTATTTGCAAGGCAAATGAAACGAAGTTTTATATAGTATTGGAATTCTCGATGCCATTATCAGCAGTTTTGAATTGATCTATAGTCCCTTGAGGAGTACAATTATTGGCCGAGATGTCAAACGATTCAACCACAATTTAAATTATGTTTTTCAAGATAAGATAAGGAACTCGCATTTCAAGATATGGATTTCGATAATTCTACTGTAGTTTCTCAATGAAAGAAATTTCAATGATTTTAGTGAAACGCCTATCGCCTAAAATAGTAAAGAAGCCTGTTTCACTTAGAAATATCTCGACGCAAAATTTTACCATTTCTCTTTATCTCAGGGTCATTGAAGAAAGAAATAGCTGCATTGTTCAAATACATCTGCCTAAACTTAGAATATACTTTTTAATTTTGGTCAAAAAAGAAAAATTTTCATAATAGGGGATATATATGTACATTCAAAAATGTCACTTTTATTCACAGGTGTTTCCATTATTTTGGAATGTGGAAAATGACCCGACTTGAAAACTTCGTATGTCCTTTAACAGAAAAATAAATTTGTAAACTGTGTGATTATAAATAGGAAATTATTGAATATCCAACCAAACAAGACTTCGGTCATGGTGAAGAATCTGGTAACCAAGTACCTGCGCTCCGCTAGATGCCGAATGGGGGAAATTCTAAAGCCACACGCTTCAGAGAACTGACATGAAATTTAAGAATAAAATAAAATGGTTTATTGCAATCTTCGGTCATGGTGAAGATTCTGGTAACCAAGTACCTACACTCCTCGAGATGCCGGCTATGCTTTAGCTGGGCATAACGGAATGGCCTTCACGCCTTGGGTGACCCTACCAGGAGCTAGGCTCCCGACGTACTTCGCCCATTCCGCCCAGGGACACCTCCCTGCCACGATGAGGCAGCATAGCAGGACTTAAGGGAGGGAAGAACAAAGTTATAATCACTCAAAAATTATAATTTTTAAATTCCTTCTATTAGCTCACACTCTCTCTATATACATCTTGCTCAAATTTTCAACCGTTCATAAAATAGTTTTTATTCATCCCCTCAAGTTCAAATACATTTTTTGAACTTGTAGTGGATGACACTGGATGTTAAAACAGTTTTTCAAATATCAATTCATTAATTAAATTTAATGAATTAATTTTAGTTTTTTTAGATTTATGTTGCATATATCTACCAATAGATGGCGCCAGATAAATTTAAAAAAAATGAATGAAAATTATTTATAAAGGATTTTCTGCAATCTAGTGAAAAAAAAAGTAAGAATTGACTTTGATTTTTTTTTATATATATATTACTTGTTTATTATTACGTGAAGTAATGTGTACGTTAGGAGCATTGGCGGGAATTGGGGAATAGCTGTTTCGGAGGAAGGAGTTATTCTTAGCTCTGTTTAACTAGCTACTTACAACTGTAGAGTGTCACGCACTTTGGAACTATGCTTTTAACATTTTACAATATAGTTGCGAATGCAGGTCAACTTGTTAATTCCATGAAGAAGACAATATTAATATACGAAAGTGGTACTTCTTACCTTTGTCAATAAACCAGTAGATAATGGTAGCCCAAATTCTTAATGCATATTTCTCAACCCCAAAATTATTTTCCCTGCGTTCACAATTTTTTAAACACACAGAAATCTACTGTATTTTCAAATAAAGACACAATTAACTGCCATAAGGGTTCATTTGAATCTATTTACACAGCCTAAAAGACTGTATTAGCAAGACCTTCATTAACATAATTCAAAATTTGCTATTTTGCTAACAAACACCAAAAGTTGAAATACTTAAATTTGGACAGGATTACTAAAATCATTTTAAAGTAAAGAAAAACGTATCGCAGAAACATTCATCTTTCAACTAAGGAAAGACTTTGCTCCTCGAATTTTTACTAGCAAAAATTTACTTCATTACATACATAATATGAATAAATAATAACTAAAGCATATGAAAAACATTGCAACACACAAATTCGATATTATAATGTTGGTTTAATATCGCATTGGCAAATTTACTACACGATTTTTAATTATGATTTAAAAAATTTGTGCGTCAGTTAAAAAGCGATTTAAAATGTTGCGATATTTTTAAATAATGTTTTTTTTTTTTCCTGCAGTATATACATTCGTCGGAAATTCCTGAATACATAAAAAACATTTCGATTTTGTAAGCTCCAAGTCGGGCGATTTTTGAAGAGGAACTTTTTAGTTTCGAAAATGAAACAATCTAGATTCGCGCACTTTAAAATGAGATGCACCTGTTTAGTTGTGGCAACTAAACAGGTGAAATCCATTCTATTTCGAGGATGAAGAAATTGTTTAGTATCGTATCCGTGGAAATTGAACATACATGTTCAGGCTTGTTCCAGCGCTTGGGTGGTTATTTAGTTGGCTACTTGTTTTCAACGAGTATATCTTTTTCCTTCCTACTTTTACTTATAATAAGCTTATAAACGTCATGTAGATAGACATTGAATTTTTTTATTAGCGAGATCGAAAAAATGCTATACGATTGCAAGATGAAGGAATAATCCGATAATGTTTTTAAAAAGAAATTGTTGGAAGTTGTGAGTGAGCTGTGTAATAACTATTTAATCATCTAATACGCGTTTAACAAGAACTAAAGGAACTTTTTTACTATCGTAATTATTTAATCACCAAATTAAAATGTTGCCAATGCGTAGTAGGCCTCATGAGAAGAAAAAAAAAAAAATCCCCGATGCACGAAGGTATTATCCCATTGTACTACTGTGTCGAAAAAGCAAGACCAATTTTCAATCTAAAATTCCCAGGGCTTATGGAATTTCAATTTTCTTTTTAGGCTGCTGGCACTGTCCTTGATATCTGTGTGAAATTTGACGTCAAAATATTCGTTAGTGTGTGACTTACGCTTGCTTTGTGAGACGCAAAAACTGATTCTAGTGGTTTTTGAAATGCCTGAATTAATTGAGCAAAGAACTTGCATTCAATTTTGTTTGCGGAAACGTATAGAATGTTGCAGAAGGCATTCGGTGAGCATTCCTCTATCGGAAAGAAATGTTTAGAAGTGGTGTAAACAGTTCAAAGAAGGTAGAGAACGCGTTGAAGACGAAAAGCCCTCTGGTCGATCATCAACCTCCACCGACGAAGTTCGCGTCCAAAAAATTAAAGATTTGGCAAACCGTCGATTTACAATTAGAGACCTTCGTGAGGATGTTGGAATTTCAAAAGGATTCGCTAATTCCAATTTGGGCCTCAAACACTTCAAATCTCGATTGGTGCCGAAAACACTGAATGCGCCAGCTCACGCTACATTGATTATTTGTGCCTTTTTCGCCATAAATGAAACATATCTTTCCAAAACCACCGTATTCACACCGTGCGACTTCTGGCTATTTACTAAACTCAAAAGACCACTCCGGAGACACCGTTTTGAGTCGATTGAAGAGATTCAACGTGAATCGCCGCGCGCTTTGAAGGACATCCCTGCCGATGACTTTTTAGCATGCATTGAGGATTAGTAAAAAAAGTTGGCATAAGTGCATTGCGTCCGGAGAGGATTACTTTGAAGGCGATGAAATAAATTTGGAAGAATAAATAAAAGAGTTTTTGAAAAAAAAAAAAATTGGTCTTGCTTAGCACAGTAGCAGCATAAAATAGTTAAATTATTTTAACTACGGCCGTGATAATTTTCTTTCACAGATTACATTTGATAATATTTGGGATATTAATGAATTATAAAATAAACTGATTTTTTAAATATTGCAATTAATATTTACAACTGGTATATTTAATTTTCGTTAAATTTAGTTAGTTTTGTTTTTATCTTTCTCACATTCTACTTCTCATTTAATTAATTTTTAGATTAATATATAAAAACTATACTTAATCCCGTTTTTACAAAAAAAAAAAATTAGTTTAAATAATTTTATTGATTTATAAATATTGATAAATTAATTCTTCTATTCGAATTTTAGATATCGGGCAATAACTGATGTGCTAAATGATAAAATATTATAAAAGCCAGTGTAATAAATATCATACATTTTAAAGCACTTTTCAGAAAAATAGGCTAAATTTTTCGGAATTTCTGAGAATATTGTAAAAGAATTTTTTTTTTTTTTTTTTTTTTTTTGAGTTATTAGATATTCTTGTGCGTTAAATGATGCATTTTTTTTTCACAGTTTGATCTTTGGTTTATAATCAAATAGTAAAATGATTTGGTTTGATTAGTCGCTCTACAGTCATCTTGTACACACAAGAGCTAAACAGACCGGGACCTACAGTTCAAAGTGGATTCCGAACCACTACAAACATCGATGGCATCGCCTGGACTCGAACTCGAAACCTGTGATATCGAGCGCCCTCATAAAGTGAAGATGAATACTTTAAATTAAAAACTGTACACTTCAAACTTTTAAATCGTAGTTAAAGCAGTTTTCTTATTTGTTACATGTTGCTTAGTGTATTTAAAAAATTTTTTTTAAATGTATTTATGTCATATTCAGGGGCCTGAATGGCAGAGTGGCTAGCGCTCTGGCGCTCGGTACAATAGGGTTCGAGTCCTGGCAATGCCATGGATGTTTGTAGTGGTTCGAAATCCACTTTAAACTGTAGGTCCCTGTCTAACATGATCGTAGAGTGTTGCGGGGGTATTGTTGCTCCGCGACCGTAGCTTATCTTCAAGCTACACGCACCTCCTGGGTAGCGCTAAGTGAGTAATGTTGGCGCAGCGCTTGCCTTAAGGCATCAAGACAACTGTCCAAGTTTTTGGCAGATACATTAAAACAAAACAAAAAAAAAATTTGGTTTATAATACCGTAAAGTGAAGATGAAAACTTTAAATTAAAAACGGTACACTTTAAACTTTTATATCGTATTTAAAGCAATTTTCTTATGTGTTATATATTGCTTAAGTGTACTTAAAAAAAAAAAAATTTTTGTTTTTAATGGATTTATGCCATATTCCGAGTACAGTTTCATTCTAACGGTTTTCTGCCATGCTGAATATTTACTTTTTCTTTAAATTTTTAAAGTTTTGTTTACAACATTTAACATTAGAGATTTATAATTCGAATTTATAGGTATTCTTGCGTTATCATATAAAATATAACAATTGGTGATTGGACTAAGAATGAAACTGAGTATGAGAATAGTCATGCAAAAGTTTGAATAGGTTTTTGAAATTTTATTTATTATGCTAAGTATCCTTTTCAAATGCTATGGAATCTTGCCCAATAAACCCGTTGTTTATCCAGTCTAAAACACTGACCGGTTAACGAAAATGCTTTCACTTTTACCGACCAGTTTCAACTCGAAACTATTGAAGCGGAATGATGTAGGTCACAAGAGCACAATTTCAAGCCATAGTGGTTTCAAATACTGCTTTAATTTATTCAAATCATTTAACACACCAGTGAATAGAAGCATCATTTTATCCTTAAAGTGTTTTTACAATAGAAACAAATTGAAACTATTGTTCTGAGGTAGAAAGAAAAAAAGTCGTTGATCAAATATAACAGACAGATGCAACTAGCGTTTTCAGGGAGTACCAATAATTGCAGCTGTTTTATGTTCAGTTTGTTAACTAGCGCGCTAGGTCAAAGTCAAGCGAGTTGCGGTTTTGTTGACCCCAATGCAACTGACTGCTAAAATTGCAGTTTTGAAAGTAATTAATTGCTTTTCACATATTACAGTCTGTTGATGTAAATATGGAAATGCATCCTTCCGTAGGTGGAGTTCAACAACTGCGTTTTAATGAACTACTGCACGCAATACTCAATGATCATATGATAAATTGTTTGTAATTTAATCACTGTAAATATTCCTGTCGCGAAATTTGCATTAAAGAATGCAATCAAACATTTGCTTTTAGTAGACTCTTTAGTAGTCAATGCTAACTTATTGCACTTTTATGTATGGTATTATTAAAAAGATTGCATTTTCAAAGACACGTTTTCTTTTGGAGGATTTATAATACAGTTCAAAATCAAAGTAATTATCTAAGATTTTTTAATGCCTAACTTTTAAATTTTTGCAAAAAATTTTTTTTTTTCTTGCATTTTATTATTATGGTTAATATAAAAAGCTTGCATGCTTAGAAAAGGAATACTGAGAATTGCATTGCATAAATAAAACTACAATTCAATTAAAAAAAAAAAAAAAGAAATTTATTATTATTTTCCATTTATTTACATTAAATTTAATATAAATAAAAACTTTCTTGGATAAGAAATAGTTTTTCAGTCAAACCATTCAAAGATTCGAAAATTTTTTTTATTATTAATTAAATTTTATTTTTCTTCAATAAAAAATTACAGTGGTCTTCACTGAAAAAAATAAATAAATTCTTGTATAAAATTATTCCCTTTCTAACTATTTTACCATACGCATTCTTACTAAGAGTCTGCAATTGTCATCATTCTATAATAATGCTAAACTTCATTTATCGTTGTCATTCAGAAAGTTTTTTATTTATTTTTTTAATTTTAATTATTTCTTCACGCGTGGGTTCAAACGATCTCTTAACGTTGAAAGGACAATGAGATTTGCATCAAAATTGATAGGATGTGACAAAAATTTATCACAGGCAACGTTACTTCTCGAATTCTTGGTATTACAAGCTGCACTGACGTCATTAGAAATAGCGGGGAAAAAAAGATTAAATAAGATAAAAATGCATTAGAGAGTGTTAAGTAATAGCGTAAGCAAAAAAAAAAAAAAAAAAAAAAAGAAAAAAAAACAAAGAATAATTTTAGCTAAGACGAGGGTTTCTTATCTGAAAAAGGCTAAAGATAGATAAAACTTGGTGTGTTCTTGGCACTCCCCTACTATTTCACTAACATCTGATATTTTCGCACGCCTTTCACCGAATGGCATTTGATTCATAAGGTGACTTACTCTTCATTTTAAATATCAGTTCGTTGGCTTTCCCCCGTCTCTGTTCAATAGATAGTATAAACTTTCTGTCATTTAATTATTTCGCCGTTTATTGAATTTCGCAAATTACTAGCTACAAAAAGTTTTAAAATTTTAAAATAAATTAATAATTTTCCTAACTCGTATGTTTGTATGTATTTTAATTATTTAAATTGCATAAATAAAATTAATGGTTTTAGGTTATTTATGAAAAATTCGTAGCTGGATAAAATTAAGGATCTGCATATTTTAAGTCATTAATGGAAGCTTGCAGCACAAAATTTGGCATCTTTAAAATGTTCAAAGTTGTAAAACAACTGAAAATATTGTAGCAACTAAAATAAATTATTTGTTGATTTATAAATCGAAATATATGAACTCAAAATAATTTCATACCATGTCTAACTTTATATATATAATTCTTCTGTACATGTGTTTGTCACTGAACTCCTCTAAACGGCTGGACCGATTTTAATGAAATTTTTGTGTGTTTGAGTGGGTCCCTGGATGGTTTAGATTCACAATTGGACCCGGTAGTTGGCGCCGCAATCGATATAATTCTTCTGTACATGTGTTTGTCATTGAAATCCTCTAAAACGGCTTGAACGATTTTAATGAAATTTTTCTATGTGTTTGAGTGGGTCCCTGAATGATTTAGATTAACAATTCGACCCAGTAGGTGGAGCTGTAATCGGGTACTTCTGTACGTGTGTTCGTCACTGAACTCCTCCTAAACGGCTGGACCGATTTTAATGAAATTTTGCCCTGGATTTTAGATTCACAATTGGACCCGGTAGTTGGCGCCGCATTTAATTCTTCTGTTTGACGATTTTAAACATGGTTTGAGAATGATTTTTAACAATTCGACCCAGTAGGTGGAGCTGTATCCTTCTGTACGTGTGTTCGTCAAACTCCTCCTAAACGGCCAGAGCGATTTTGATGAAATTTTTTGTTTGACAAAACATGTCGCCACGCAGATGGTGCTGCAGTATATCAACTACTATACCGTTCAACCAATCGCTATGAAAAATGGTAATATGTATTCGAGTATGGAAAATATGTTCGCGCTATCCAGATGGGGCTGCAATATTTCATCTTATATATTGTTCAAACGATATCCATGAAAATTAGTATGCACATATATTGGAACATAGAGAATATATTCGCGATATGAAATTTCCTACAATGCATTTTTTTCTTCTTGTTCTTTTGCATGACAACCTTTGCCGGTTCTGCTAGTATAAAATATGAAAATTTTCAACAACAAATATGTAAGTACTGAACATTTAAAGCAGCGATGCATAGACTGCGTCTCATCTCACCATACATTCTTATTATACAAAATTACGATATATTGTGTTTTTCAAAAGAAAAACTTTCAGATTTTGATAAAGTGAAATATGGAACATATTACGTTAAACCACAGCCAGATAATAACAATTAAATATTAGAAAAATAGTAATTTTATTGTTTTCCAATTTATTGCAAACTAAAAGACAGGTATTTTCGCTCAATAACTTATTGCAAAGATTCGATTCTCGTTGTTTTTTATTTATTTATTTATTACTTTCACATAAGAGTATCATAATGCATATTATAAAATCGTACAAAAAAAGCCCTTTTTTTTTTTTTTTTTTTTTTTTTTTTAAACTGCACTCAACAAAATTGCTCCTTGCTAGACAATGCATTACAACGTGTAAATCAATTTGTTTTAACATATATTTGTAATAAATTCATTATCTGATATTAAATAAAGTTTTCTTATAAATTATTCAAAGTTTCATGAATTCATTCTGAAAGATATTCATAATTAAAAATCTTCATTAATGCAAATGAACAAACAAAAAATACCTGAATTATCTTTCACCGGTATTATTTATTTATTGTGCTTAGAAACAAATATTTTTAACACCTCTGCAGATTATTATGTAAAGATTTTTTAAAATATTATAATTAAATAATATTTTATACATGCATGAGAAATCACAATTTATCATAGAAAATAATAAAAGAGGAGTCACTGAATCATACAAGATGTTAATATCTTCAGTCATCAAGAGCATACTATGAAACCCAGAAGTAACAATTTTTTTCCTTTTTAAAATTAAAAAAGAATTATTTTACACCTTTTAATCAGACAGAAAGCATAACATGATTAATTAAAAAATTTATAAAAGCAAGACGCGTTGACTGCAAATCTGCAAGGCGCTGCATGATTTTCCCACCGAAACGGTTAATGTCTATTTAGAAATACATTTAAGAGTTCAGAAAAGCGTTAATTAAGCATTCTATATCTATTTTAAATGAATAAAAATAATATAATAGAGTAGCTATGATTTAAAAATTATTGATTTGAAGGACTGCGGAATAATGTTCGACGTATTCAGAAAACTAGAATACCATGAGTTGATATGCTTAGACATTCGACGATTCAAAATTTTACAATGTCAAGTCATCTAAAGAAGAATTAACGGATGAAAATTTGAAGACAAATATGTCTGGAATTTGAATAGGAAAAATTTGTTTCATACTGATTCAGGAAAAATTTTCAAGTTACTTTCCTTCGAAAAGAATGCAACTATAATACATGATTTTTAAATGGTTATGTCTTTAAGAATACAAAAATATTTGACATACAGTAATTGAATACCATGCAAGGAAATTGAATTTTAAAGAGAAACAGAGCATTTCAAAATTAGTGATAAGAGCATCAGGTCCTATAGGGTATACATTAGTTTATTGTTATCGGAGATTTTTTTTTAAATAGTATTTTTCAACATCATAACAATAATTTGTAAGTAGTATGTTCAATTTAATATACCAACCTCTCAAATATTACACAGAGGAATTAGGATTTGATAGATTGTCCTTTTTTTTGTCGTCTCCTGCCTTAATATTCTCCTGATATAACATAGTGCTATTTATTATTATTATTATTTTTTTTGGTGTAAAGTTTCTAATTTCGAATTTTTATATCAAAAGTAAATTTAGATAATTAAGCACAAAAAAATAGTTGTTTACACTAAGAAATATACACCATTTGTGAAATTAAGATTTTTTTTTATTAATTGAAATTAAACATACTTTAATAAAAATTTAAATTTATTAAAAATATTATTATTATAATTATTATTAATTTACTATAATTATTACTTATTATTAAAAAAAGTTGTAAATAATTTTTATGACTTAAACTCAAATTACTTTGTTTATAAGGCGAGCCTAAAGAAAAATTAGCATAGATATGTAAAAATCTCTTTTTTAAGATTTAATTTTGTTTATCTAATAAATCTACTACAATTATATATATGAAAAATTCTTACTGTAAGCAAAAAATAATGAAAAATACAGAAGTTCATATCACTTTTAAGTATGTATAAATTTAATATAAAGAGGTTTATCTAGAACAGATATTTTAATTTAAATGATTAAACGGTTTTTATTACTATTTATTAATTTATATATGACAACCAATTTAAACAAAGCAACAAAACATGAAATTCCTGCAAGACAAATATAATTAAACTACAAATTTGCAAAAAAGAAATGCATTTACAATCATTTTATTTATTGCTTAAGTTTGAAGAATTAATTCTTTTTACTATAAAAGCTTAATAATTAAATATTTCATGAAAAATATATAATAAAAAAGTATTCAGTATCAATATTTTGTTACATAAATTTTTATATTATTATATTTAATAGTTTATATATTTTCAAATATACAACTATTTCCAGACATAATTAGAATTTAAGATATTTTTCATTTACAACTAATTTTGGACTTAAATATACTTATGCTGTGACATTTCAAAACCTATGAAATTTATATTTCTTGACACAAGCATCTGATTCAGTTTTTATAACTGAACAGCTTACTTGAACAACAAATAAAGCCTTTGAATAAATCGGCAGTGATACCGATAGATAATCTCGCAATCCTTTATTAATTTACAAGTAATATGCATTATTGAATTAGTACTTTTGTAATATTACATGCATAATCAAAACTACTTGCATCAAAATTCTGAAAATGGGCACAGTGTTTAATGGTAAATTTATCCTGGAGAACCATATAATCTTGAAAATATATCTTCTACTTTCTAAAACCTCTTAAATTTAAAAGATTCTTAAAAATTAAAATTAAATTCATATCAACCAAAATATAAATTATACATTGATGAAAATCAATATTTTGTAGGAAAAAGTCCAACACAAAATGATTAAAGGACTAAATGGCAGAAATGTATATTCAAAAGTGAAGGGACATTTCTAAAAGCAGCAATGTGAGTTTATTTGTAATAGGAAGCATATTGCTAGAATTTCCTAGTGTACAAAAAAATTTATGGACATGGGATCCATCTTCTCTTGAAATATTAAAAATAAAAGCAAAAAGTTGGTTCTTGTCACTGGTCATGAAACAGAGACAATATTGGTTTGACAACAGAAAACTGTGGGGAAATCAAAAGGCTCACATATGCACAAAACGCCCTGAAATTATTAATAAATAATTCTTACTCACCTGTTATTTAACCCAACACAGTTATAAATATAAGGACAATGATGGTCAAAGTGTCGAACACATCGATTACAAACTCTACAGTGCTTTGCTCGCAAGGGTCGAACGGTTCTGCAAGTGTGGCACAATTGAGGCATTGGTAACTTGTTTTGCTGAAACTTGTCGAACCTTGCTAACTCACTAATAGTACGATGATAATCTTCAGTGTCCAGTGCTAAGTACCCAGGATCAAGGTTGTGAGCAATTATAAGACTGAGCCACATCACTGCATTTGTGATTAGGAAGACTAAATGCACAGATTCATATTCTTGCCAAGTAAGTGGAACACACTGAAAATTAAAAGGTCGAATTAGGTGCAATAAATTTAATATTGTGTAAAACATGTGAAAATATTTTTATAAAAAAACTTCTATAAGAATCATATTTTACACTGATTGTCAGAGAGGAGGTCTGACCTCCACAGAAAAAAAAGGAAGAATTTAAAAGGTGGGAATTAAAAAGTACACTTTTCATTAAAAAATAAATCCTCATAAACAAATTAAAAAATATAGACATAAATATGGGGAAAATTTGAATCAAAACACTTTTCAAATTAATAATAGAGAAGAATTTCCAAATTATCTGTAGATAATTTTTTTTTTTTTTATCACTTCTAATATACATAGTTTACGATTAATGTTGATTATTTGATAGCCTAAGAAAGCTGTTATAAAAGTTAAAATTTTTTTTTTTTTCCATATTGTAACAGTATGTTAAGTACTTGATAACTGGTTTGATGAAAATGAAAAATTGCAACAATGAAAAAACTGAGGCAGTCCAATTCTCAGAAGAACATAAAAAAATTTTATTACTCTAAAAAATCAAATTCTTACTTGGAGTGATAGGACCAAATTTTTAGCGATCTTTTTCAATCAACATCTTACCCGGCAAAAAAGTACATTTTTACACACACACACACACACATAAAAACTGCATTTGTTTCCATAAAATTTACTCTGATCAATCATCCCTCTTCCAAGAGCAGAGAAAATAAGCTTCTTTTGTACACAGCAGTACTTAGATCTGTTATTATTTATGTTTGGGCCTTCACTGCAGATACTAATTTTAAGAAACTTGATGCACTCTAAATTACCATCTAACAGAATACAAATTTTAAGTGGCACATGAAAAAAGTAGAACTACATAAAAATTTTCTGTAAAACTTTTAAACATCCCTGAATTTAACGATTTCATTATGCACATTTCTCATAAGTTCTTTAATAGCCTTAATCATAAGAATACCGTAATTCAAAATATGTATTACTACATTCCACATCGTAATATTAAGACTTCACAAAATTTTACTTTAATTTTGAAATTTTTGCATTTAACCTTTCCACTGTTTAATTCCCGATTTTAAAAGTTCCCTTTGTATTTTAAACATTCTCTGATTAATCATATTCCATCAAATTTATTAAAAAACCTCTAATTTACTGTAAAACTCAACAAGTGCCAACATAAAAAGAAAATTAAAGAACATTTGACTTGTGGTTATAAGTTTTCTAAAAGCAAACAATTTTAATAAAATGCATAAAAGATCCCAATTCTTTTTCAACATACAGTGTATTCCAAAATATTTAACTATATATTTTTACCGTTTTTTACAATATTTAATGGACTTGAAAAGCAAAAAAAAAAAAAAAAAATCTTTTTAGAAACAATTGTAACATTTTCTGATAATAAAAAACTAAAAATCAAAATGAATATAACAATAATTATTAAATGATAGCGAATTTGAAAAAAAAATAATTACAAATAATATAGAAATAAATTAAACAGTAAATAATTCAAATATTTAGTAAATGAATGAAAAATCTAAGTACAGAATATTAAAAAAATAGTATAATATTTCTCATATATAAAAATATACAACTGTAAATATTAGAAAAAAAAAATTAAACAATTATAATGAGCAGACTTTAATCCAAAATTATGATGTAGACATTCAAAATTTATTTATAAAATTTTATTCTGAAATTATCTGTATTAAAAATTGAACTGAAATACTTTTCTGCAGATTTTAAAATTAATTTGATATTTCTACGATTTGCAAATAGAAAAAAAAAAAAAATTCTTTTTCTTGTTGACTTTGCAGAACATACTTTATGTTGGATAGCAAAACAATTTAGTTTTATGAATGATTCGTTGCCATGATTTATTAAATACAATATAATCTTGGGAATTACAACTTTTGTTCGAAATTTTTTTAAATTTCAGGAACTTAGTACATATTGAACAATTTTGTATTTATTTATTTGTTTGTTACATAAGCAATGTAAGTCTTGAAGAGTCAATAAGAATAAGCCAAAAGACTAAAGTTTCCACATAAGTGCAACAATTATGAAGTATTTTAAAAAAGAGTAATTGGCAAATGGATAGGAAAAGGACTAGCTGAAAAAAAACCTTTAGGATCTAAGGATCTATTTTATTTGAAAATCAATGAGAAGTTACTAGGCTACTGCGTTATTTAAGCAAACTGGTCATCTTATGAGTGCAAGAAAGTAAGAAGGAGATTTACAAAAACTACTGCTTCCCGAGAAACAAATCTTCAAAGTGACTTCTGTTCCCAAACACTTAACAGTGAAAGATTGATAATTTCTATTCAAGTCCATTTTAATAATAAATGAAATTTCCAAGTAAGCTTTTACTTGATTCTGTTTCACAAAACAATGAAGCCTCCATGTTATGTAAAGGTTTATAATAATAAAACAGTTTCTAGAGTTTGGACAACTTGTGCATTTTAAGTGAGATGAAGAATAAAAGATATATACAGACAAGAAAATGTATATTTCTCTCTACAAAATATAACATGGAAGCAGAATGATCACGGGTAGATAGTGGCTGATGTTACAAGAAAAATCTTTATTTGTGAATTACCAACTGAAAAGACAGATATACATCAACTTACTTGCAGAACCATGTATGTGTAAATCACAATCAGTGTTTTAATGATGCCATGATAATGCAGCAAGCCTTCTGTCACAAGCATTAATGAAGTAGTTTCAAGATGACATCATTAACATCTTAGTTTGAGTGCCACATCTTTAACTTATAACTCAACTTAAGATTTACGCAGTCTTTTTTAAATTAAATTTACATCAACGTTTATAATAAAATCCAAAAATTCTCTAAGAACAATCTCATTATGATACAAGTTTAGAGAAAGTTGTAAATTCAAATTTTGTATGACCAAAACAGTAATTGTTGCCATAAAACCCCAACAAATATTAAAATTCTATATAGTAATTAGTGTGTATGATTAATGATAGAAACATTTAGAAAGTATTTAAAATATTATAGTTTAAGGTGTACTTCATACTTTAGACCAAGGTTATATTAAAAATATCACTATTTTTAGCATACATATTTAGTGACTAATATTGACTATAGAACTTGTTAATTAATCAATACTGGATAACTAGCACAATATATAAAATAAGATTAATGAAGAAAACTTACCCTGAGAATATACATGGGGTAACCCCAGAAGAAAAGAGTTCCTAAAAGGAAAAATAAAGGTCCTTTGCTGTGTCCATTATTACCAAACACTAAATGCCTGCAAACAAAAATTTTATAATTAGGCAATAAAAATAATCTTAAAAAATGCAAAATTGCTATAAGAATTTATTATTATTATTATATAAATATTAATACTTGCTTATTTTTGTTAATAGCTACTTTTTAGTATGTTCCTTTTAAAGTTGAACAATAAAATTGTATTGTTACCAAAAGGTTCCATAACCAAATTTAGAAAAAAAAAGCTTTAAATTGTAAAGCCTCAATAACAACAGGCTATAAATTAATAAGAGTTTCCATAATGTTAATAGATAAATGTTATTTAATATTAATGCATGATGATTTTGTATTTACCTTTTTTAAAATTATGAAATTCATAAATTTTTTTCATTTTATGAATCTTTAACTTTTACTAGAGGAACATCTCTAAACTGAGATTTAGATTTTCGTTATTTTATTTATTTTTGTGATAGATAAACATTATTTAAATATAAAAGAACTTTGAAATAAAAATCAATAATAATTTATGTTGCAAACTTGTCATTAAAATTTCAAATATTTGATTTCACTGTATTTGGGTCCTTTTCCCAACTCATGATGTTTTTACTTTTATTTATTAGAGAACATTAAAACCAGTAATATTAAAAAAATTAGTATTAATTTAAAATTCTACATCACATTAAAATAGTAATTTAAAATTATCATAACTATTTATTATTTAATTATGCAAGTATTAATTTATAACTTCTAAATATATTTGATCAAGCTGCAGTAAAGATAAATTTTTTTAAATGAATCCCTTATTAATAATTGGTAAAAGTATACTGCATTTTTGTTTTTAAAATCACAATAAACAAATAGCAATTTAAAAGTTACAATTAAACAAGCATAGTGGGATTTAAAAACAAGATGGGAGAAATTTTTACAAGGTGGTATCACACATTAAAACAATTTTAATCACAGAAGGTATGGAAGGAAAGGAAATGCAAAGATTAGGAATTGAATATATTTAAAGAGAAAAGAATCTGCTATATTTTGTGAGTGGACACATTGAACATGATATAGGTGCACCCTTCTATGAAAGAAGTTCTCCAATTATAGTTCTGTTGTTTCTCTGTTATTGTTATTTGCAGTTTTATAGATGAAATGCATATCATACTTTTCTGTATTAGTAAACCACTTGAATGTCTCATGGATAACAACTGCAATTAAGGGTTGCAAAAATGGAAGCACCTCAAAAAATCTGATGTTGGTGGCTTTTATAAACGTTATTCATTCTTTTTGCATACCGGTTTTCCCCTTCCCCCAACTCCAGGCGGCATTTGTATACATCGTGTTCTTCTCCCAGTAACTCATAACTTGTGAACTCACTCTAATTTGTGGTACAGGTGGGATTTGCACTATGACTTTTGTATTTCATTACAGATGATGTATTGCATGATGAAAATTGCTTATTCTGATATATGCTATCACCTTTTAAAGTTTGTCCCATCTTCTTTGAAATCTCCTGAATAATAAAACGCTTATATGCTTCTTATTGAAATAAATGAGTGAATTGATTTGTCCATTTATTACATAAAATAGATTAAACCAAAAGGAAATATACCAAACTTATTTTTTGATGAATGACAGTAATCTAGTACACTCACCATATATTAAAAATTTGAAAAATAAAATTTCTCTTCCGAATTTCTTGTCTCAAGTATTCGGCAATGTCACTTTGACCTTGTTCTTCTGCAAGCTGTAAAGGTGTTCTGTTATGTTTGTCTTTTTGTATCAAGCTCGATTTTGTCCTAAGGATAAAATAAAATTCTAAAAACAGATTTATAACTAAAGGGTTTGAAAAGCAAATATATTAAAAAAATATAAATTAATAACACAATTATTATTATTAAATTATTATTTAAAATTAAACAATATATATTCACATACCATATCACCATCACATATACATATCACTTTAAAAAGTAAAATATATTCACATAGCTGCCATCTTAAAAATGATACTTTAGGAGCATGGAATTATCAACCAAAAGGGGTGGGGATTTATTATTACACAGGGACAATATATTTTTTTTTATAGATATATATACATGGGCATTTTCATTGCAGAAAAGGAATTTCTTTAGTAGAAATTTGTGCTTTGAAAATTAATAAATGGTATTTCTTATGTGTCTTTAAGTATATTCACTTAAACAATTCACATTTATATTTGATTTTCAAAGAGAAACTCTTTAGTGCAAAAGTAATAATATAATGATATGTTATAAGTTTTATTATTTGTATAAGGGGTGATTGTGGATACCACTGAAATTTTCTGAATAACATATCAAATTTTCCAAAATTATGTATGAATCTCCACACATTTCCAGCAAAATTGCAATATAAAATTTAAAGAAAGTATCATATAGTCAGTCCACTTAATATGTTACACTTTATCTATCCCTACAGGAATCGTGTAAAAATTTTTAACATTTATTTCAGACAGAAGTAAACATGAAATTTTTGAAATAGCCAGTACCAAATTTTAGTAACACTCACACCTACAGTTAAATCTTATTGACTAGCTGGTAAAGCTGAAAAAATTCATATGAATCTACTAGTCATTGAAGAAGGCAGTATGAGAAAAAAATGAAATGCTTTGATTTTTAAATTTAATAAAATAATCTTATTAAACAAAATTAAAATATTTCCTTGTATGTAAAACACAAAGCTTTAATGAAATATAACTGTTGCAACCTTTTCAATATAGTAAATTTTTGAAAAATTTGTTTACTCAAATGTAGCATAAATTACTGAGAATAAAAATTTCTAAAATTTTTCTCTTTTAAAAAAACTTTTCTGAAGTTAGATGAAAGGTATTTTAAAGGTAGCTTTAATTAAATGTTTCCGCATTAAGATAACCTAATTGATATGTATGATAAGCGGTATATTTGTTATTAGAAAAAGATCTGGAGTATAATTAAGAAGTTAAACATTCATTCAAATTCAGTAATTTGCGATTCTTTAAAATACTAAACAAATATTTCCAAACTTTTATTGTAGTCTTCATAATAGTTAAAAACACTATCTTATTCTACACAGAAAAACTTGGAACACTTTTGCAAATTAATAACCTTGCATTATCATTTAAAACAATAATATGAACCTCCTATAATACGATTTCTTTTGAACTAAAAAAAAAAAGAACTTATATACATTTAAATAAATTTCTAAAATTCTTTTGATAAATCTTAACGAGATACTTAGTTTATTTTGTAATTTAGTTTATTTTTTACTTAATCAAAGTAGGAATTTCTAAAAAGCAAATGAAAGTTAGTTACTTTTTCACAGAGATCTTCAACAGCTACCAGATTTCCACTAAGGCACGCCAAATGCAAAGATGTGTAACCAAAGTTATCCTTCAATCGTGGATCGAAACCCGAATAGATTAACAGCCTCATAAGGTCTGGAAAGCCTATTAAAGAAAATGAAATATTGAAGGCATACATCTTTTTAAAGGTATTATTATGACAAGGAAAGCAAGGCTTTCATAAATTATATTTAATGATGTGAAATCATTAGTTTATTTGAATATCTTATTCAAAATGATGGGTCAGACTGATTATTGATATCATTGAGGAATAACATAATTGAGAAATGATATGAACCCCACTGTGCCAAATAAAGTTTTATGTCTAAAAATAAAAAAAGGCCAACCAAATAATTGAAAATTACTATGCAATGTTTTTATCTTTTTTAAAAATATTTAAAAGACATTGAATTGTTATCCAAACAATTAAGAACAATAAAGAAAATCAAGATTCTGTAAGTTTTTTATTTAAAAATATATATTTCAACCATGTTGTCACTAACTGAAAAGATTATTTAATCATTTTTGACATTATCTATGCCAGCATGTTAATGAGGGATTTGAAACAACTGTTAAATTTTGGTATTTTTTTTGTTGTTGTTTAGACTTATTTTCAACCAATTTGGAGTTTTTAGAAGTCTGCTTGATGTTATATAGAATGGATTACATAATTTTGTGTGTGTGAAGTTTCAGAGTAATCTTATCCATGATTTTAAGATCATTGTAGTTGAATATGTTACATGTTTTCACTGTCTTTATTGTCAGTTTTACTTCTAAGAAAAAACAATGAGTCTGCTTTAATAACAATAGCTGAGGTATTTGTATTAATTTTTGACACAAGCAAGACACGTTTCTTAACTTCTGTGAATGATATATTTTGATTAATTTTAATTTGCTTCACTAATGATCACATAAGACATGATTTTAAGTTGGATGAATACAGTTCTGGCAATTAACAAAATTGGATTCAAATTCAACAATCCAAGTAAGGGTGGTCAACTAATCTACAGATTAAACAAGTTTGATTACAGGCGGGTTAAGAATTGCTGTAATGTTAACAATTGAAATATCTAAGCAGGTTTGAGATATAAAGCTTGAGAAAGTGATTTTAATAAACAACTTTAATAAGATTAGAAATTATAGAACAGTAAAATTTGTAAATCATATATTTATGGAACAATTCCATCTAATACATCTTAATTTATTTAACAGAAGCAACATCTTGTTGAGCTAATTCTTTTCAGATTTAATGACATATACCACACATGGTGAAGAAACTTTATTAGGTTGAACAGTAATATGAAAATCAAGGAACATCTTTTCAGAGGTACTTTTTTTTTTTTTTTTTTGTACAATTTAATTGAAGGTATATCATGACAATAATCGATGATATGTTACAACGAAGTTAAAGATATATCTAAGATAAGTAGATGTTTTTTTTCTGATCCAAAACCTTTTTTTCTGCCTGAATTTAAAAACAAATTCGAGCACTAAAAAAATACAAAAGGCAAATATAGGATTTTCTTAATCTATTTTTTCTTTGTTGTATTCATTGGCAATGTATTTCAAAAGCTTCTTCGTGAATCTGGAGACCAGTTAATCTCAAACTTTTTGAAAGTCGAGGAGCATTTAAAAACCTAATATTTATAGGCAGACTATATACAAATTTCTGAAAGATAAAGAAATTCTCAATAATTTCTCAGAGGCCGTAATGGAAAAAAATGTGTAACACTAAAATCCCAAATTAATTTAATTACTAATTTTAAATAAAAATTCATCTAGTTATCTTAGTAGGCAACTATGGAAATTACCGTTCCTAGTTTCTCGGAAGCCTTCTTTGGCGCATTATTGCTGTTTGGCGACTTTTAATGTGAAGGAAAAAAGCAACTATAAAGGTTAGTTGTTTGTAATGAAAGATATCTTTGAATGGGAAAACTGACAAGAAAAAGAATAACTATTTAGTTTTATGTTTAGACACATATTTTTCTGGTATACTACAGTAGAAATCTTTTAGGAAGCACCCTTTGAGAACTACTGCTGTAGAGTAATCAGTCTAACATTTGCTTAGTTTTTGTCAATGAATTTAAGAATATTGCCTGCTTTGAAAATAATGAATTTAAATGTAAATATGTTAGTAAATATTTTGGAACACATTTTGCTTTTGCAGAAGTGAATAGTTCTTCTTATTATAATTCTTATTTGTGTAAATATGTTTTTGTGCATCAAAGCACTATTAATACCCATACATATTCAGCTATTTCTATAAATCCTTTATATAAAGGAAGTAAATTTTTGTATTGAATCAGATAAAAACTAAATTCTAGTAAAAATATCAGTTGAATAGTGCTATACCATCATATTGATATAGAATCAGACAAGAGAAAATATATTTTATTACTAATATATGGACATTAATTTACTGCATAGATTTTCGTGATAAATTTAACATATGCTAATCACCTTTATAAGACGCCCAATGCAGAGCAGTGTCGCCATTTCGATCACAGATAATTTTATTTGCACCACGTCCAAGGAGGTAACAAACCAGGTGACTGTTCCCGTGTTGACAGGCAGTAATAAGAGGAGTGCAGCCATTTATATCACAGATGTCCATAGGAACTCCACTCTGAAAAATATAATTTATTAATGCCAAAATAAAGTTCTCAAATTAAGGAAAATATCGCAAAAATAGCAGTGGTTCATTCAAAAGAAACTAATTTATACAAAATATGGACATATTGTTCAATAAAAGATGCTGAACAAAACTGCAATATATAGAATAGTGTCATTTAAATTAAAACGTGTCATCTGAAATATGCATAAAAATGCACATGCCAGAGTAAAACTGACACACACACACACGATTTCACAACAATAAGGAGAAAAGAAATCTAGAATGGTCTTACAATGATTTTGAGACAACATTTATAGATTATTGGGAAAGTAAAGGCAGATCAAAATCAAGTAGAGATACTCAAATGGTAAAAAGGGAATTTTTCTGTGGATCATAACATTTGTTTAAACCTTCTGGATTCCGAATTTGTAGTTAAGTCATGGATGGTCAAAAAGTATGCTGAGCATTAATGCTGCATTATGTGCACAAGCTATAGGACTAGAACCCAAGCCCAACATAAGCATTTCTTTGCTGCAGACACCAAAAGGATAGTGTGTATGTCGACCATTAGCATAAGGTTTCATAAAGGTATGTGCATGAAACAACAAGCCTATGTGAACTGCTGACTTTGCATCATAAGAGTAGGTATTTGAAGTAGGCAAGTCAACATATATTTCCTTTCCAAAGAAAGTTTAATATGTTATTGATACCATTTATGATTAATTTTCTTTCACATTTAACATATTGAACAGTTTTTCAAAAATATTTTAAAACTTGGATTAATAATATTTTTGCATAATTACTTTAAAAAAAAAAAAAGGAGTTCAAATATGAAAAATTAAAATTCCATAACTAATAATAATAGTTCAAAATGAAACTAGAATAACAAGTTCAAGTTAACCTAACCTAAATCTAAAGTGTACACATTTAATCCACAAACTGCATCTGATTTGAAAGATGCCATCAGACATCAGGTTCAACAAATTCCTCTTGCCATGGTATGTGCTTAAGGGCTATACACCATATGCCGCCTGCAGTGTCATTGTGTGTGTAGGAGAATTATTGTAAAATTTGTGAAACACACTAAAATGTTTTGCTTTCTGTTGATTCTCTGCAATTATTGGTTGTTTTCCCTTTTCTTCTTGGTCTGTCTAGCCCTGACGATTTTCGTGCTACAGGTACCACTCCAACACTATTTATGGTTTTTCACTATGGAGATCACATTCAAATAAAAAAGTAGGTGTTGCTATTTGAAATCGGATCACTGTAACTGTTAATTTGCTTTTTATATAATTCTTGAGCAAATCTATATAATTTAATTCATTTCATGTGAATGGTATAATAGCTAGAGAAATGGCGAAAGGAATCGGACTTGTATATTCAGAAAAGTTTTCTTTAATGTACAATTTAAATCTATTATAAAGCATTATGCTATTTATTAAAATTATTATATATATATAATTTCTGTTAAGCATGATAAACAAATTTTGATGAATTTTTCAAATAATTGATATAGTTCATTTTTTTTAATTTTATCATTTTAAAATTTCAGAAATAGTTTATTGTTCAAAATTATTACTTGTAATGAAATCATAAAATTCAGGTCTCAGGCATATTCTTTTATCTGCTGATTCTTGTTCACTTTTTGATTACACTTTGCAGCAGTCTCTAGGGTTGCTACATATAAATAGGTTGAATTTTTTTTTCCTGTAACAAATTACAGCGAGTACATTCGACTTGTGGTGCTTAGAAGTCTGCATATCCTTGATGCAGATCTTGTTTATCATCATATCTGCGCAAAACAACAGTACACCACACTTCAATTATTTTTGAGAAAATTCAGCTTGAAAATTTTAAACACTTTGAAATGGTGAAAGAACTTCACTCAGCAATTGACATAGGGGTCTTTAATGACCAATAAGAAGGATGCAAGTTTAATTTGCTCTGCAGATTTGTTTAACAATTTTTTATTCCTTACATTGCACTCTTTTTTTGTAAATGATAAGCAAAATTACTTGAATTAAAAAGCATTTTGTATTATAAACATATTTTTTATGTTTTTATTTGCCATTTCTGTTATTTTTCTTACCCTTGTTAAAAAGCTTTTATAAAAAAAAAAACATTAACTTTTTATTATTGCCTAACCTTATTTTTTTCATATACCTGTATTTCTGAATAATAACTGATGAATATTTTATTATAACTACAACTTTAAATCAGAACAGAAAATATTATCCACAACATTCTATCAGAACTGAAAATTCAATTATAATTCTCGGTGGAATGTTTATAAATTGTGAGAAATTGTAAAGTCATAATCAAAAGTTGTAAGACAGAGAAACAAAGCAGTACAGTTAAGATAGTTAAAATATTAAGAAAGTTGATAGTGATTTGGATTTGTTTCCATGAACATGAAAACAAATCTAAGTTACTCCCCTAATCAAGTTCCTTAAAAATGTTAATAGATTAGAGACGAGTCAAATGCTATAATTCGTAACGTCCACTTTTCTGAGGGTTGTTCATTAGTGCTTACAAAATTCAATTACAGCAATGAATGTGAAATAAAAGATCGCTCATACTTTAATTCTTCTAGACATAATAGAAGGCAATATATTATGATAGAATAGATTACAATAATTTTGTTAGAATTATTTCATTTTAAATTTTTATATTTTACCAGCACAATAAAGGCAGTTTTAAAAATCAAATTTATAATTGTTGTTAATATAAAATCCACCAATGCAATTTTAAGAGGGAAAAATGTATTTTGATGAATAATTAACAAAATATGACAAATATTAATAAAATGTGAAATAAAGATATTCAATTTTATTTAGAATATAATTAAATTTTTATTCAATTTATTTATTACATTCTATATTATTCTATTAAAACTTTCTTTTAGTGTTGAGATTTTTTTGCAAAAGTGTAAAAAGTGGAAAAAGTTTAAAGTAAACAAAAATATTTTTTTAAAATTCTTTTCCTCTATTAGTTTTTCTAGTTACCTATAGATGGCGCCAGTATGCATATATATATAATCTTGTTACCCATTTATTGAATGATACAGATCCTTTAAATGAGTGAAATCACTAATCTCTACTAAACATGTAAAACTAATAAGCAATTTAGATGTAAATATAATAAGGATTAAAAAAAAAATAAAAATTTGAGAGCGTATTGCAACAAATTTTAACTACTATGCCACACTTGAGCAGTCATATTCTGTTTTCTCAAAAGTATTGGGTGGTGCTACTGCTTTGGCCAGTTTATATCAATTATGACCTACAAGTAATATAAATTTCTATAAAATAGGCGCGGATAGTTCGTGACTATCTCTTCGTTTAGATTAAGTAATTGCAATTACTACAATTTATTTTTTGAAATACTATTAAATTCATTGTGATATTCTGAGGGAAATTATTTTTTTCCCTCTTTGAAAAGTTACAGAAAAGAAGATATGTGTAAAGACGGGTTCAAATTTGAGTGGTTCATGGAAAATGATTCCCCCTCGAGAATTTTTTTTTTTTTTTTTTTTTTTTTTTTTTTTTGTAAAAGTGAAAAAGTTTAGAGTAAACAAAAATATCGAAAATATATATATCTAGGATCTGAAAATAGATCAGAAAATATATATATACTAGGATAAATATATATATCTAAGAGTATCAAACTCAATAACTTTGTTTGAGCAATGCGTAAGACCACTAAGCCACACAGCCCTTCAATCTAGAAGAAACACAACTAAAAATGATGTTGCCTCTAGCGTCACGATTAGGAATAATAGATGGAATACCTGTCGTCTAGGAGTCGGTTTAGTGTCTCGCATCAAAGGTTTTATGACATGACAAACGACGACCGCTTATTCGCTTGCATCGAGAGATAATTGGGCTCGATTTTCAAATTCAAATTGCAACTCTCGGGAACAGAAGAACGCTTGATATTATCGCTCAATTGTGGAAGCAGATTAGTAATTCAGCAAATACGATAATAATATAATCATGATTTAAAATAAATCAATTTTATATTTCCTCATTAACCGCAGAAACATCAATATATTTTGTTTAAATCTTAACTATTAAAATAACTTACCCGGATAAGAAGATCCACTATGGATACATGCCCTTCAACACATGCCCAATGAATGGGATAGGCACCAATGTGACTGGAACTAGGAATATTAACAGACACTCCTATATCTACCATGTACTGAACAATATTAAAATGACCACCTAAACAAGCCCAATGTGCAGCAGTGTGTCCGTTTTCATCTTTCTCGCATAAAATGTGATTGCTATATTTGTCCACTAAAAATTTTACGGCAGCAAGAGTCCTGAATACAAAAAGAAAAAACAAGAATTACAATTCAAAGTAATCGACATTTCTGCAAATCATTTTCCAATTATTCATTAAATTAGTAAAAGTAACAGTAAGAATAAAACATTTTTATAACAGGCAAGAATTGTACGACTTAACAGCAAATTTCATTTTAATGACATTCCAATTATACTTTGATATCTTATATGCGATGTACTAAATAAAGCATCAGCATTAGATTCTCCAATTATTGAACCAAAATATACTACTTAAAATAATCCGACTGATGAATTAAGAAATCAATTTTATTAAAAAAAAAAAAAAAAATCGGTATTTTTTCCATAAGTGGAGTGTCCTTTCACGCCAAATGTAAAAATTCTAGCAAATAATCGACAATTTATTATAGAGCCACGATGTTTAACGCGATTCGTGGGGAATCCTTTGAATGCTAATATATAATTTGTCTGTAGTCCTGCTAATAGGAAAGTACCAAAACATATCATTTAGCTCATTTTTCTGGCTTTATTAACTTTTTTATATTAAACCTTTTTACTTTTTAATGCTTAAAAAAACTTCAACATAATTTTAATTATTGAAAAGAATAATTAAAATTGCTTTAAAACTGGAAACCATCAATATTTTCAATTCACCCTTTTTGTAGAACACTGATATATATATAAGATTATTTATAATAACGGGCAATTATACATAATCATCATTAATTTTGGTGAATGTGATAAATATCTTGACCGATTGAGCCAGTAGAATACAGTGCAGTGTTTTGAGTAGTTACTTGTTAGAAGGATAGTTTTTCGTTGAGCACTTATGACACAAGTGACTGCGAAATAACAATATTTTATAGTTTACAATTAAAAATTCAATAAATGGCTATTTTAAGTTATATGGATGTAATCTGAAAGAAATTTGAATAAAGGACTGACATGTCTTGTTAAATTAAAGACCAAAGTAGGCAAATTTTATTATTAGAACTCATACAAAATAGTTACATATCAAAAACAAACAAAACCCATATTCTAAAGAAAAAAACATTTTTCCAAATAAATTTGTAGTAGTAGCAATAAACGCTAATATTCTAAGTTTACTTATGACTTTTATAACATTTAGAATTACAAAGTTTGCCAGACTTTTTACATTTATTAGATTTGCATCGTCCCTTGCAAGCGCATTGCTGATATCCCTGATCTCCAAAAAGAGATGATTTTCTAACACATTCATTCTCGAAGTGATATTGCTAGATCTGGAACATCGTCAAGCAAAATATATTTTCGTCATAGACTGTGAACTGATTTCTGGTATACGTGAAAGCCTTCCTTGTTTTTCGAGCAGTAGCTGACTTATCACATTCGCTATTACGAGTTGGGAATTATATAAACTCTCAAGAACTCATCACATTTACCAAGCTTAATGGTGGTTATACATAATAACTGATTAATCACATTTACCATAACATACATATGTCTGAGTTTGCGTTACTTATAATTTAAGAATTTTTACACAGAGATACAATTTTTATCTTTTGAGTTATTTTTATATGGTACTTTATTAGTTACGATAAAAATTCTAAGAAAATTATTTGTTTATTAAGTGAAAATTGTACATTTTTATAACAATTTATAGATAAAATAAAATAAATTTCTTAAGCTCAATTAATTTCAAAGTTGTCAATTCTTATTAAAATTTAATTAATAATCACTCAAAGAAGCATAAATGTTGAAAAACACATGCGAGCTGCTTCTTTCCCTTCCTTACTGTTAAACTCCGAAAGAAATCCCCCGAGAGACGTGAAATTCAGAATAGAGGACAGTATCTTGTACTTAAATTATACTGAAGCAAGAAGGAAAATACAGCATGGCATCATCAAAAGTTGTGATCATCAAAGTAAGCATCATCAAATTAATCAAAAGAATAACGTTGGTACAAATTCTTGTTTACAGAAGACTGAACAGCAAACAAATGTCTCTTAGTAAGGGATATGACGTCCTTTAACAGTAATGGGTTGCATGCACCGTCATTTCATACTCAACACAAAATTATCTAATAGTTGAAGAAAGAGTGTCAGTTCCTCAATGGGCATATGTTTCAATTATTGAGTGTTCTCTGTCAGATATTATCGTGCCGCAAAGAATCTCCCGAAAGAATTCCACTCATGTTCTTTGAAATTAAACTTAGGAGAGTCTGCAAGCCAATCAATTTTATTAATATCTTCATTTTCTAGAAGCTCCTTAACTGCTCAAATCCGATGTAGCCTGACGTTAACCATAAAAAACAAAGTCTATACCAATGGCAACTTGAAAGAAAGGCACGTGGGGAAGACACAAGCGAAGAACAGTGATCTCCAGTAATAGTACCTTTTAGAACTCAGTTTCCTCGTTTATTACAATTCCTTCCAAGGTGAACACGCCAGCACAAAGATAACATTATCTTTCCCTGATGTTATTAGGATAAATCTCTCTCCATACCAACTGGGACAGAGAATCGGTTGTGGCACGAAATGACACTCATCTGTAAAAAGAATGCGACTCTATTTATGAAATATCCAGTCTTTTTGTTTCTTACACAAGTTTAAAAAGTGCCACCGATGGGTAGCTGTCAGTGGGATGCAGAATTCAGGATAACGAGCAAATAAAAGGAATTTGGCCACAGTGAAGTGTTATATTTTTCGTTCCATTACTGTACGCAGCTGCTGAGTAATGTTGCTCGTTAACTGGTATAGATCTCTTTTCGCCTGCAAGACGATATATCGGTCATTTATTGACGTTTTACTTTGCCAACCTCCACCAACAATTATTACAGCTGCTTTAACCGAATGAATTAAATGAAAAACAAATCTTTACGGCCTTTTTTTTGCCACTTTTGACCTAAAATTTTTAAGCCATCTCTAACGATATTATAATTAAAAGTGTTATATAAAATAAAACAAATTTCATAAGACGACTCTATACTATTTTAATCTTCTCGATATTGGGGTTCGTTAAAAGCAACCTGCATAAGATGTTAAGATGAAACCCACAAAACTAGATTACTGTAGTATTTCTCTAGTTGCCACAGATTATAATCCGTTATTGCAGGATCCTCTTCCATCCCACTGTTAAGCAGTGCATACTCATGAGAACAGAACAAGGGAGCCATATCTTATCTGTCCCACAGTTGGAAAGGGTGGGTACAGAATGTATTTAGAAAGCGTTTTCTATTGTGAAATTCATAGATGATATCATTACCAAATGGATGAAAACTTGTTTTTCTGAGGTTAGCTTGGTAGATAATCACATATCTACTATCTGTAATCTACTAAGGGCACTTTTGATTTATTAAAAAAATTTCTAATCCAAGCAAAATATGTTAGCATACATTAAAAAAAAAAAAAAAGTTTCACATAAATAAGTAATCCCCCCTTAACATGATTTTCAAAAAGGACCAAATTAGCAAACTAAACCAGAGGTTTCCAAACTTGGAAACTAAGGATAAGTTTGCTTATTTTTTATATAAGTGAGTCAGGTAAAAAAAATGGCAAGGAGAAAATTTTATATGTTTTTATATATTATTAACCATTAAGTAAGGTTATGGCACATATTTTGAGAACCTTTGCAATAAAGCATTAGCTAAGGATTCTTTACTTATAATAATAAGTCTAATAAGATTTCTTTTTTAATGACTAGTTATCAGTCTCCAATAACAAACAGTAAAAGATTGATTGTAACAGTTAAAATCAAATGAAAATTAATGAATCATTTCACTTACACTTTAAAAGAAACTAGTCCTTCCGCATTAGAGCAAGTTATCATTATCATGCATATGAATTAAAGAAGGTTCATTTGATGTTCATACTTGTCTGCATATTCATTTTTAAAAATTGCACGTCAATTACATTTCAGGTATTCACACCATGATGCAATTAAATCTAAAATTTTTATATCATTTTAAAATGTCTTTTGCTCCATTATATGTTTAAAGAAAACCACCTAAAATATTCGATGATTCATACTTTTAAAAATTTTACATTTAATAGAACATGACTTACTTCAAGATGAAAAATGGAAAAATTACCAATGGATTACATTTAAAACTCTTAATAAATAAACTCTTACAAAAAGTTTCATAAATTAAAGAGGATTTACAAAATGTAAAGTTTAAACAAAATTCCTTTCTGTTCAAATACATAAATAATTGATTCATTAAATACAATCACAATTGGCAAATTTATTATAAGTAAGGAAATATAAAAATCTTTGGTAAAATTATATTTTAGCTCCTCTCTAAAATGAATTTAAAAAAAAAAATGGAAACTTCCAGATGTCAAAATTGCATCAAACAAGCAACTTGTTTCAATGAATTCTAATCAAAATAAATATTAGTTACAATCAAAAATGTCAAATCTCGAATTATGAAAAAAAAAAGGGATCAAATGTCAAAAGAAACTTATACTATGGAATGCAAATTTAACCTGTCTAAAAGCAAGAATAAATGTGATTTAGTACATAAAATGATAGTGTTCTTTATAAAAGACAACCAAGAGGCTTTGAAATTTATATAATCAGTGTCATTTTATTTTAATCAACTTTGCAACCCTGGGCTTTACAATATGGACCTTAGCAAGTCAAGCAGCTCACTCAACACTTGGTTTTTGGTAACATTAATGATAGGCATAAGTTACCGATGAACATACTGCATGAATAAATAGTTGGTACTGTGTTTATGTTTTTAGATTTATCACACATTTATACACCCTCTAATCATAAATTTCTGGCATTTAGTAACTTTAAAATTAAAGACAATTAAAAAAAAATTTTTAATTTTCAAAAATTAGAAAAATAGAATTGCATTTAATAGGCATTTTTAGTGCTTGTCTATCAAAAAGTAAATGAAAAATACACTGCATGCAATGATAAATGAAGTTCCATATTCTTCTGCATTGTTTATAAGCATACAACATCTTATAAATCGTTGGTTTGGAGAAATGGAAGGGGAGGATATTATCCAATCAAATATTTTTCGCATATGTGAATCGAGAATAGATATTAATTTTATAATATTTGGTTAAGTTTAATAAGAATGATTTAAAATCCTTTTCTGTAAATTTACAGGAAAAAAGTCTCACTAAAATTGTACTAATATTTTAACATATTATAATCTGTAGAAAATATGAGTGATATTCCATATAAATAAAAGGTCATCAAAAAAACATTGTGATTTTTAAATCCATGATATTTTTGAGAAATCTTTGCTCATATATAAAATCCTTTTAAAAGATTTACTTTTCATTGTTCAAATGTTTGGATAAATAAAAAGTTACAGAGTGAAAACATTTTATATACAAAAATACATAAAACAGTGCAAGATAATTAATTGAAAAATAAATTATTCAAACAGCGACAAAATAGCTAAGATAACTAACTTTTGTGTAAACAAAATTGAAACTTTTAAAAATTATATAAGTGCTACAATAAGTGCCACAGATGCTATTCTAAGAGATATGTATTTGTAGTATAAATTTTTTAATAGTTATGTTACATTAAAACATCTGAAGTACAGATCTGTTAACTTATCTTGCTATGATTATTAATTCAATATATAAACATAGTTGAAATGAAATACTTAAAATAATACATTTATATTAAAAATAATTCCAGCAATGCATTCCATTTAAATTTTATATTATTACAGATATTTCAAACTTAAGATTTCTAAAAATTAAATTTTTTTGTAAAAAGAAAATGTACAAATTAACAACCTTTAAAAAAAAAACCTAAATCAAATTAAATATCAGTTTTAAGAAAATGTATTTAATTTCAGACAACAGATATCATAATTGAAATGCATTTCATCACACATCTTTCCATTTTTCATTTTTGCCTACTTTTTCTATTAGAACCTTAGAATTTTTTTTTTTTATATAATTAACAAATTCAGTTAACAAGATGAAGAAAAAAAATTCTTTTTAAACTAATTTCATGTCTAAAAAATGGTTTAAATAATAATGAGGTTCGTAGAAGGTGTGTGTGTGTATGATATTTCATAACGAATGCAGACTGTTGAAAAATTATAACTGAAAATAGAATGAATGATGAAAAAGAACAATATACAGGAAAGGGAATAACAATAATAATCATATATAATTAATATAATAACTTGGTATATTAAGTAAACTGTATAATATAAGTAGTTTTAATGTTTTTTTTAAGTAAATACTTTTTTAAACATCTCATAATTTTTCCTAAATGATAAAAATATTTTGATCAATCAAATATTAAAACCCAAAAATTAAAAAATATCTAGAGTAGAAAATTAGATCATGAACACATATTTTAAGACAGAGAATATAATATTAATGTAATAATTGAAACCATAATTATAGAAACAGTTAACAATATTATAATCCCTACTTTGAAACAAACCTCAACCTCTTCTATTAAATGTTGTCTTGTTAACTGTTTCTATAATTATGGTTTCAATTATTACATTAATATTATATTCTGTCTTAAAATATGTGTTCATGATCTAATTTTCTACTCTAGATATTTTTAATTTTGGGGTTTTTAATATTTGATTGATCAAAATATTTTTATCATTTGGGAGAAGTAAAAATTATGAGATGTTTAAAAATAGTATTTACTTATAAAAACATTAAAATTACTTATATTATACAGTTTACTTAACATAATATATTGTTCTTTTTTAGTCATATTCATTCTTATTTTCAGTTATTTCATAAGGAATGAAGACCGTTGAAAATTTTTATCACACACACAAATTATAATCCCTATTTTGAAAGAAACCTCTCTTCTATTAAATAGGATAAATACTTTGCCTAAAAATATTATTATAAATTAAAGAAAAGAAGTCAGAGTGTATTTGCCAGTAAATAGACAGAAAACATACTATCCATTTACAACTAGAATACACATAACTTTTTATATTAAAAAGCAATTTAAATATTTTGTTTTTCATTTTATCAAATTAAACTGGATTATTTTTTTAAGCAGTGATTCAGGATTACAAAAATCAAATATACTTTAAAAACTTATAGCTTGCTTTTACCAGCAAATAATGAAAAATAATAATAATAATTTGAAATTAAAAATTTTACAACTAATTTGAAAATAATTTTCATTCTCATTACTATTAGTGAAATAAGCAAGGAATAATTCATATTTTTATGTCACAGTAATATTCTTTATTGAATATTTACAAAATATACATATAATACTGTATATTATAAATCCATAATTAAATTTTTTTTTCTCTCACACCCAGTTCTCTATAGTAATAGACAAAACTTAGTTACCCAAAGTGTATTAGAAATATGCATTCTTGGAACATAAGAGTTAAATATAAATTTAGTGTGTTTAATGGTTCCTGAATTTTAAGCATATTGAAAAAGAAATAAAATTTGGAGGTAAAAAAATGAATGTGGGTTGAAAAATATTAAAATAATATTGTATGAAATAATATTTTAAAATATTAGAGAACGAACACATATTATTATTATATATTAAAATAGAGTACGAAATTGCATCCTATATAATTTGATAGATGATTGTATAAATATCTTTAAATCGACATTCAAATCCAAAACATTTTATTAAAATTCAAACGTTTAGGATAATTATAAAATTATATAATTAGAGTTTAACTAAATAAAAAATAAATGAAAAAGGTAGTTACGCGAAATCAAAAACTAAATCAAACTGCACAAAAACAAAACAAAAACTAAGTGACAATTTTGATCCAAATTGGATAGAACGTGGAAAAAACAGTTTGTAAAGAATACAAACCTTAAACATATTTTTTTTTTTTTTTTCATGTAAAAAAGTAAATTAAAAATTAAACAATAAAAACACAAAGCGCTTAAAAAACAAAATTCCGCATACAAAACCAAAACTTAAAAAATATCAAATATGCATTCGTAAGAAAATGTGTGGAATAAAGTAACCAATATTTATTTTAAAACTCGCAAATAATTACAATAATAATATGTTAATAAATTTATAAATGAGCAATAATTTTAACTCTTACCCACTACGCACCACATCGAAAACAGTTTTTGCATTTTAGGCCTTTAGACACAGCAACGGGACTTGAATTCTTCTTTTTTATGTCTAATTCTTTCCACGCTGTTTCCACCCATAAATTTGGTAAATGTTCTGCGACCATCGTTTGTAACGTTTTAGTTTTTTGATGTTAATCATTTCATTCATTCACATCACCTGTATAAAAAAAGCTATTGCACCGGAGAGCCACCTTGTTTCTAGTAACTCTGACAGCTGAATGGACTTGTCTGGTCTTGCAACTTTGGAATTTATACTCGCGGCTGCTGCTTTATCTCAATTTATTCAAATATTATTAAGAAATGTAAACTCGCTGAGGCTGCTTTATCTCAATTTATGCAAATGTTATAAAATTCTAGAGATAAAAGAATTGAACAAGTGTGAAAATTATACATTTATACTCTAAAACTCGAAATTCTTGATTCCATTGCTCATAGTGGATCACAGGTTTAATTTTAAAGGAAGGAATCATTGCACGTACTTTCCGGCAACCAAAACAAAATAAATAAGGTGGATAAATAGAAAAAGGAAAGAAATGGATAAAATAGCAGATAAATTTGATCATAATATTTTAACTGTTGAACGATGATATGAAAATATGAACTATGACTAGTACTAGAAATAAAAGTACATAAAAAAAGTAATAATCACCAGAAAGAAAACATGAGGTACCTCATAGCTCACAGGGTTAACAGCCTACTCCAGAAATGGAAATATCAAATGTTCAAGAGTAAGAAAGAACTTTAAATACAAAAGCACTTTGTAATTTGTTTCTACACATTGAAACAAAATGTCTTCAACTGCTTCCGGAGTTTTACAGAATGACGATAATGGAGATGAAGTCAGGCCAAATCTATGGAATTTATAGTTAGAAACTTACATTAAACTTTCTTTTTAATAAAATACTACCTAAAATAAGTATTTTTAGTAGATACTATGAAATTTTAATTTTAAAAAGGTATTGGATTAAAATTAGTAAAAATATAGATATTTTTTTAATAAAAATTTTAGTCAATAATAGTTAACGCCAGGACCGACAACCCCAGGAATGACCAGACATTTCTTTAACAGCATTCAACTTTTTAATAATTTTTCTTTTAAGATACAGGAAATGCTGTTTGAAAGAGATATTTGAGAGAAAGATGATGCCTAAAATACGTGTATGTTGTTTCCAAGGGATATGGATATTGTAAATTTGTAGATGTTGAGCTGATTGTTATTAGAAAAGTTACCGCTTCGCACTTTTCAGGTTGAAGGGTGAATTTCCAAGTTTCGTACTATTGAGTGATTTTATGAAGGGTTATTTGAAGATTATTAAGTACATTTCCTAGAGTCTTTATCGTATTTTTATCACACTGCTTAAAAGAAAAATTTCATCTGCATATAATAAGCATTCTGTATGATCAGGAATGATCTCGAAAATATCTCTCATATTGAGTAAAGAGAAAAGCCTTAAAAACACATATCTGCTGTACATCACGAGTGGAAAACAATATCATAGATTCAGAGTTTCTCCTTTTAACATAAAAATTCCTGTTATTAATGAAATTATTAATCCATCTTGCAGCAGTGCCCTTTATGCTGACCTTTTATAAATAAGACCATCTCTCCAAATTGAGTCATAAGCAGATGAAATATCTATTATTTTGCTCTTCAACTATTTTTGTGATATAGGTGTGATAATGAATACATGCAATTCTTGCAAGGAATAAATCCAGAAGGATTAGGATGGAATTTGTCATGTACTGTAAAATGAATTATTCTTTTGAGTACGATAAGTTCAAAGATTTTACTGAATATTGAAGTCAAAGCTATTGGGCGATATGAAGTAGGGGAAGTGCTGTCTTTATCGTGTTTTAAGGATGGGAATGATTTTCGCTATTAATCATTCCGGAGAAATAACACCAATTAACCAAATATTATTGAAGATATGAAGTAGCTGTTGAAGATGGGGATGAGGAAGAATTTTAATCAATTTTTGTAGGAATATTGTCACTGCCAGGTAAAGGATTGGGAGCAACGCGAATAGCTTCTTTTAGCTTGCTCAAAGTAAAAGGTCTATTCAGGGCCGGATTTTCCTATAGGATAACTAGGCTTCAGCCTAGGGCCTCAAGAACAAAAGGGGCCAACATTCAAATTGTTAGCAAAATTAGAATTGCACTATTCTAAAAACAGTAAACACTAAAACACTGAATCGAAAATAAGGAGAAATTCTACACATATGACTAATAAACAAACAAAAAAATGTATTGGTTAAGATCGGCTCATTGGGTCTGTTCGTTTGTATATACTAGATTGTACCAAATTTAATATGATATACAATTTGATATTTTCTTTTTTGTGATCTGGATTTTGTTTGAATAAAGTTCCATTTTTGGTTTAGTTTAAAACTTAAAATTCATAACAATTCATACTTAGACTTTAAATGCGAATTATGAAATTAATTTATCTGAATTGAATTTGCTTTAATCTTCAATGTATTGAATATATTTAATTTAATTTGATAGAAAATGATAATTTTTATTGCATATTTTATTTTCGTATTCAAAATTTTTTATTATTTGAATTTTGTTTCTTTGTAAATGTTGTGTGTTATGTTTGATTAGTTATTGTTACAAGTACTATATAGGGTGCTCAGAATAAATGTCTAAGTGTTTTCGACTTTTTTTGTGCAACATTTTTTATAAAGATTAGTACCCATCACAACATGTTTCATTTAACATATTGATATATATCACAGTAATTATGTATTTTATTATCTCTCATGTAATTTACAAACTTAAAAATGGGAGGTGAAAGGGCCTCATAAGTGGAATAGGCTATGGCCTCTTTTCATCTAAATCCGGTCCTGGATGGTGTACACAAGATGGTGTACATAAAATGGTGTATAAGATGGTAAATACAAAACTACTAACAAATCAGATGGAATCCGATAATCAACCGTGAATAAATAAGATGGCCTTTCCACAAAATTAAGAATATTTAAAACTTTCCGTGAAACAATTTGTTTGGTATACCGATAAGGAACGAAATAGCCTAACAATGAATACAAAATTTCACTATCCGACACCAGCATTATCCTTCACGAAAATAATCAATCCAGATTCTTTTACTTTTACAGACGGAATTGAATGTAATTTATTTTCTTTAAACTCTTAGGTTTTGAAAATGCTGGTAAATTTTTATTCACCAGGCTTTAAAAAAGAATTTTGCCTATTAACTATTACTAATATTGCATAACCATACTAAGATATCGTTGGTTAATGACGTTATAATTTTTATTCAAATATACCTACCGCAGTGTACATGAAAATGAACTGATATCAACCAGAGAAACACGGACGATTCGGTAACAAAAGCAGAAATGAATGCAGCGCCCCCAACACAGCACCTGTATCTAAGGGTGAAACTTTCTCTCTGCTTCGCTTGAAATAAAGCGAAATAAGTAGACAGCATCTTAAAATAAATTAATCAAAACCCCATTTTTTAAAAATTAAAATCATTCCCTTAGGCCAATTTCTCTTTTATGCACCACACAGATCAACAACATTTTTACAATCCATAAAGTTTTCATTGAGGCAAATGTCTTTTACCCAGAATAGATTGGCAAATTGCAAATATTTTTAAAAAATGACTCCTGCTACTATTTTAAAAAGTGAAAGAAATACTTTGTAGGATATATATTATATTTTATTATGTTCAGTTTACATTATACAGTATTAAATAGGGTATGCATTATATAGGGTACATGTTACAAAAATCATTTCATAATTTTGTGTAATAAAATAAAAACGACATTTAAAATGTTTACATGAATTTGTATTTTTTTACGACACACGCATATATTTTTTTCAAGAATTTTGGATTCAAACCCCAGGCTGCAGATCACCCATTGCCTCGATAGGGTTGAGGTTCGGTTGAGGGGTAGGGTTGAGGTTGAGGTTCTTCCGTTTGGTCCCCTTGGTAGGATGACTCTTGAGAGAACAGCCCTTCAGTTGTATCTGCTGAAAGACAGGAATCTATTATGCATTCAGATTCTTCACGAAGATTTGAAAATAAGACAAATTATTGATTTTATAATAATTTTTGATTTAAATTTAAAACAAACAAAAATTTTCTCATACCTCTTTTGAAATAGGTCCCCCTTATGGGATGGCTTGCACATTGCAGTGTTCATAGAATTAGAACCCTATAAATTATAGCAAAGGATTCGAGAAAATGCCATTCATAAAATATTTACACATCACAGATGAGAAAGCTACTCACGGATGAACGGTATGAGCGAGGGGTTGAAGTGTGCTCTGCTTTCAACTTTTCAAGCAACCCTCGACGAGCAATTTTTTTCCTTGCAAAACGTAACGAAATTATTCCATGCAGGTTGCTGAAAGATAATTCAAGTTACGAGTTGGTTTTGAAGCCATCTATTAACAGATGGAATATTATACCGGAACAAAACAAATTCTAAACAAAATAAACTATCCTTCAATTTTTAGTTTTCATTGCAAGTACAATTTTTAAATTGACAAGTTACGTTCATTTTCTCATACATTTTATTTTGTTTACAGAATGTTTATGTCAAGTTGCAAAATGTGGGAAGGATTATTATTAAAACGACGTAAATGTTTTGATTGCAATGGAGCATTGATAGTCTTAATTTACCGCGCTAAAACAATGTTAAGGTTTTCAGTCATTGGTTATTGTCAATGTTAATGTCAATGTCATCAATGTTACGGTTTAAGTCAGCCATAATATATAGGAGTCTACGAGAACATTGTGTGTGATAATACGAAGTGGTATTAGATAAATAAAAAAATACTTTTCGATGACTATTCATTCTAAATCATATTTAAATGCCATTTTACACATTAAAACAAAACTAAAGTAGATCAAAAGTGATGGAGGCCTCCCTTGGATAAAACTTTTGGATTACCGACAATTAATTAATCCTCACCTAAAATAGAAAAAAACCCAGTTTGTTTTATTGGGTAGTCAACAAAAGAATGAGTGTAAAATAGAAGACATTATTAACCATAATTATTTTGTCTACCATAACTATATCTTTTTTGTGTTACTTGTTTATAGAATATAAATTCATTGCAAAACGAACATTCCGTTAAAACACATTGCAAAATGAACCCAATCAAATTGAGTTAAAACAATGACACTCACATCCAAACTGTAGGAAAATGAAATGTTATGAAAATAAAATGTAAATGTAATGAAAACGGGAGAAAAGTCCCTCAAAGGCTCACCCAGTGCAACTGAGGGTGCAAAGCACCTCTGAACTACAGGTATTTTGCCAGGTGTTTCTTCTGTTCCTCGTAAGGATTCCTCGTACCAACACAAAAACGAAGAATAAATCACTTTTCTCCTACAAAGTCTTAGTCTTCTAATCTCTAGCCAGTCTTGTCTTGTAATAATATTGACATTAATATTAAAATTTAATTACTAATAAATAATAATGCTATTATTTTAATATTAATAAATAAAATTTTAATAATTCAATGTCTTTATTATTTATTTTTTTGCAAATGATGGCAACTCATTTTACAAATAGTGTTTAATGCATCCAGTGAAAACATAACAAGTAATATAAAAAAAAAAAAATTAATGTCAATTCCTACTTTTTTTCACTATATTGCAGAAAGTCCTTTATAAATAATTTTCATTCATTTTTTTTAAGTTTATCTGGCGCCATCTATTGGTAGATATATGCAACTTAAATCTAAAAAAAAAAAACTGAAATTAATTAAATTTAATGAGGGAATTAATATCTGAAAAAAACTGTATTAACATCAAGTGTCATCCACTAGAAGTTAAAAAAATGCATTAGAACTTGAGTGGATGAATAAAAAGTATTTTATTAACGATTGGAAATTTGAACAAGATATATATAGGGAGAGTGTGAACTAATAGAAGGAATTGAAAAAGTAATTTAAATTGAAAGTTTTGAGGACTCTCAAAGCGAGTCCCGCCGCCAAATTTCGGTTTTAAGCTCCAAATTGGCAAAAAAAAAAAAAAAAAAAATAATAATAATAATAATAAATAAAGTGTTATAACTTTGAAATAACACATGAAAAATAATAGTTTGAAAATATTGACTGATGCCCTCAACTGCAATTAAATGCAATATCTTTTACTGGGAGATGCTAGTTGTATTTTATGATTGCTTAGTTTAGTTTCATTTATAATCATCCCATACAGTTACATTTAATTAAAAAATAGATGTTTATTCATTCAATACAAACCCATTTTTAAAATTCATTTTATTTTCAGATTGAACCTTATATTGTGTTGACTTCTTCCGTTGAATCACAAGTACACATTAGACAGCCAAACGACGGTTCAAAATGAAGCAGGATTATTTCAAAGTGATTACAATTTGGTGATCGCCAGTTTGGCACAAAAACTGCCACTTGGCGAGCCAGTCTCGCTATGGATATTCCTACCGAAATTCATTATATTAATTGAATTATATTTATTCAAATATCATTCTTATTTTAATTTTTCGTGACGTTTCTCGCGTAAAGTAACTTCAGAAATAAATTGATCGAAAGGATAAAAGATAAATAAGTAATTAAACAACATATGAATCCAAGTTCATTTATAGAGTATTCCTGTAATACAGCATTTAATACATGACAAATAGTGAAAAAAAGTCTGCATTCAATGTAATAAAAGGAATTAATGATGCAATCATAAGATAATGATGCTATGAGAAGAAAAATAATTCATTTCAGATTTCAAATCAAATAAAACATTCATCTAAAAGATTAAATCTTAGTAGTATGCAGTATTTCTCATCATAAACGTGAAAATAGGAAGGTTTCAATATTAAAATACCTGTTCAAATATGATGTTCCGGAGCCAGACATCTTCTCTTGTCCTGGACAGCATAAAAAAAACATTGGTATGTCCGGTTGCGGCCAGGAAAAGTCGATGCCTTCCATTTTTCTTTCTTCTAAAAAAGAATAAAAGACATTGCCGGATTCAGTTATAACTTTGAGCCCCTATTTAAAACGCTAAAAAAATATTATTTTTCTAAATAAATGGATTAATATAGGTGGTAAAGAATCAAAGCTCATTCCTTCCTTCAAAGGAACGGATCATTATGAGACATAGTCAACAAACGGATCATTATGAGACATAGTTAATTTTGTAGGAATATTGTCACTGCCAGATAAAGGATTGGAAGCAGCTGGAAAAACTTCTATTAGCTGGCTAAAAGTAATAGGTCTATCTAGGGCCGGATTTTCCTATAGGTTAACTAGGCTTCAGCCTAGGGCCTCAAGATCAAGAGGGGCCTACATTGAAATTGTTAGTAAAATTAGAATGACACTATGCTAAAAACAGTAAACACTAAAACACTGAATCGAAAATGAGGAGAAATTCTACACATATGACTAATAAACAAACATAAAAATGTATACATGAAAATAATTAAATTAAACGTAAAAATAATTATTTTCGTAGTCAAAGATTTTTATTATTTGAATTTTGTTTCTTTGTAAATTTTGTGTGTTATGTTTGATTAGTTATTGTTACAAGTACTATATAGGGTGCTGAGAATAAATGTCCAAATAAATGTTCGACTTTTTTTTTTTATTTATTATCCGTGCCACATTTTTTTATAAATATTAGTACCAATAACATGTTTCATTTAACATATTGGATATATCACAGTAATGATGTATTTTATCTCTCACGCAATTTACAAATTTAAAAATGGGAGATGAAAGGGCCTCATAAGTGGAATAGCCTAGGACCTCTTTTCATCTAAATCCGGCCCTGGGTCTATTGTAATGCTGGTTGAAATCATCAGAAAAATCGAATGGAATAAACTAATGGTCGCTGGATTTATTAAAATAAGTTGCTAACATATTAGCTTGTTGAATCGGATCTGTAATAACTAAATTTCTTGTATGAAATATCTTATTGCTGACCAGCTTATTGTCTCTATTCTGAATTGTTTTAATAATTTTATATATTTTGCCATTATTGCCCGTAGAGGAATAAGCAGAATCTCAACATTGTTTCTTAAAATCAGAAATGTAGTGACGAAGTTTAGCAGACATTTTCTTCTAAGAAACCCAGAGGTCGCGAGAAAGTTGAGATCGAGCTTGGTGAAATAATTTGCGTTTCTGTTGCAAAAGTTTACTACATTTATTGCTTCACCAAGGGATATTTTGATTAGTGAGAGATTTCATAATGTTTCTTACTATTAAGGAGAGCATATGACAAAAGAACGTAAATCAAAATATGATGCCAAAGTGTGAGCGAGATTTTGCTGATCATGAAGAAAAAGATGAACTTTAGACCATAAAATGATCGATCAGTAAATTTTTGTGGAGAGATAAGTTGAAGGGATAACTGTATCGGAAGATGATCACTGTGAAAAGGATCGGAGTGAATAACTTAAGATAAATTAGGATAAATGTCTGCACTGGCAATACAATATGCGATGCAGAAGTTGGAGTAGTAGGTGTGGGAGAGTTGGTATTAATAAACTTTATTCTTTACAATAATTTAAATATTATCAGAATTTAGGAACTAGCAGTAAAAGAGGGGGATCAAGAATGGGATGATGAGAATTAAAATCTCTGATAATATTACAAGTTGAAGGAAGTTGTTGATAAATTGCATACAGCCATTCAATCGTGAAAATACCCTTGGGAGAATAAATATTAATTATAGTAAAAGTTTTATGCGTAGTATGTATTGTAACTGCTTGTATTTCATTATCAGAAAAAGGAAGATGACAAATTAAAGACTTTTCTAGAAATACTGGAATCGACTGCAATTAAAAGTATGCGTGTATTATCTGAACGATCGGTTCTATAAATTAGTTTACCAGGCAAGTGAAATTGATCTTCGGAATTAATAAATGTTTCCTATATTACTAAAACTGATATAGAGGGAAAAAAATTGAATCAGAAAGGATCGTTTGGCTCATATAATACGAGCAATTCCATTGTAGCATTTAAACGCTGTTTTGGTCATGATTAGAAAAGTTTATAAAAAGGTTGAACAAATATCAATGAAACAAAAAAGAGCCTAAGATACAAATTTAATTTTTAATATTAATACTTATGTCCAACGAAGTAAAGAAAGTTGAAAAAGGTTTACCTTGCTCTATTGACTTTTTTCCACGTACAATCAAAATCTTTCAAGACTGCAAAACTTTGATGTTTTTCTTATCTTTACCCAAAGGAATTGAACTTGTAACTAGAGGAAAAAGAGAGTTTCTTTTATTACTTGATTTAAGAGTTTAGATTTATTATATTTTCGGTCAGTATTTTAAGAGATTCCTGAAAACTAGAAGCCTGTGCGATGCCTTGAGAAGTCTTGATTTCTATGACTGAGATATTATTTTCCTCTTCCGATGCGAGATCTACAAGTGATATGTCTATAGGAATATCATAAAGCAAAAATCGGGTGGATATCTTTTCTGGGTAAAGAGATGCGTTGATAGGAACTCTAATAATGGCCTTTATGTTTGCTAATTTTCTTGCGGTATCATAGTGAGAAGCAGAAAAGGATTAATTTGTCTTGTTGGGTGATACGCATATAATCAATATGTTTCAAGGTAGTTAATTTAGTTGATATTTTTCTTTTAGAACTCTGGGATGTGCTTTCGGTATCGCGCCCTTTGGCACATCGAATACAATAAGAAAGAACGAGAGCGCCATTTCCGTATGCAATTTGTAGTTTCAGAAATTATGCCCCGATGAGAAATAAAAGTAAGATCCAACTTCTCAGGTGTATTTCATGATATTAGGATTTAAATTGTTGTCAGCCATTTCAAAACTCCTAAGCACACCCACTCAGAGTATTGGGCCTTCTTAAGTTACCTTAAGACATTAGCAAACTCGGAACAAAAATGTGAAAAATAAATTCAAATAAATACAGATGACTTACCTCAAAGGGGAAATCAAAATAAGAAGAAGAAAATAAATGCTATATTACCAGACGAACTTAACACAAGAATATAGTGAGATATAAGCGAAAACTCTGATAAAAGGTGCCCAAGTCCAAAGCTGGCAAATATAAGGAGTAAGTGCACGTATTTTGGAAATAATTTTTGTCAGTAAAATAAAGACGCTGACTTTTGCGTGCAGTGAACATTTTCAATGTTGCTATGAATGCTTCTGTTGAGAGATTACTGGCTAGTTTGAATTTCCCTTTGGTGGTAAATTATAAATAAAAACAAACATTGTATTTTTAGTGGTTTTACACCTTGTCTTTTCGAGATCTAACTAGGAAAGGTCCAGCAAAATTCAATCAATCCAACTTTGGGAAATACTCTGTTTGGCATAACACGAGAAGTTGAAAGGTCAGTTATTATCGAGTTCAGTAGTTGTTCGATTTCTAGAACACTTAAGACATTTCCAAATCCTACTTCCAACATCTTCTTGGTATTTAATAATCCAAAACTTTTTGTCAAAGAGTTAACATTAATAATATTTAGCATCATGGAAATTCACGACATGGACATATTTTATTAAGAAAGCCTGCAATATGGTGTTTCTTAAGAATAATTTTTATGATTCTGGTCTCCTGTAATGTTTGAATTTTTGAGTCTTCCATCAATTCTCAGGATTTCTTTTTGCCAAGAAAGGGGTTCAGTGATGAAATTTTACTATTAAGATTTAAAATTCTTCCTGATTTTAAAAATTTAATTTCTTATTTTTCAGTTGCTGGATAAATTTCAAAATCAATTGCTTGATTTATCGAGTGTTTGAATAATTAAAAATTCTTTAAGTGTTTGAAGATGCTTTGATGTTCTTGCTACTGAATTCTAAACATCAGAAGTTACACATTTAATTTTGTCCAAAAGAAAATTGTGAAATTTGCTAAAATTCAAAATTCATTACTAGCAACAGAACAAACTACTGTTCAACGGTAGTTTGTTCTGTTATAGCAATGAAGCTGGTTGTTCTGTTGCTAGTAATGAATCCCTTTTCTTTTTGGACAAAATGTCTTATTTTCGGTTTCATTTCAGAATCAAACTGATAAGTTGTAGGTTACCTACCTTCAGGCATACTGGACCCACGGAACCAAAAATGACTCGTTATAAGATCGAATGCTGTAGAACTACGTGAAACTATATAGGCTGGATTTCCAGTTATTTTTGCGATTTCCTATTGATATGATGAAATTAACTCTTGAATTTCAATATTTCAACACAAGAAGCAGTTCACAACAAAGGGATTTCCATTTGTTCGATGAACCTTTATCCAATGCAGCATGATTTGAGAGTCACTAAAAACGAAATACATTTTTCTTCTATGATGCCAAATAAGTTCTTTAAATAATTGACAGTTTTCAGAAATTGCAGTTTCCATTAATTTTAGAAGAGGCAAGTTTAATTTAGTAAGTGGAACACTAGGCTCTTAATAAGCAGTAGACAAGTGGAGGGTAAACCAGGATCTCGAAAATACACAATAGCTCCTTAAGAGTGGTATCACAAAATATACAAAACTCTATTTTAACAAAATTTGCAATTTCTTCATTTAAAAGATATCTTCTAGAAATTTGCCAATTTAATCGCATTTCAATTACAAGACAACACATTTTTAAATTCCTTACTCAAATTAAGAGGTAGAATTTGTATCCAAGTCAATGGCCGATTCCCATAATTCTTGTAACAAAAAACTTGATCCTAATAGCAAAAGAAGCAATGAATCCTATTCCACAAAATTTTAGCCACAGTTTATAACACTTGCGATTATTTGTATATTTTTTGTGCATTACGTTTCATATATACATATAATTACTGTACGTTTAATTAATAAAATATTTTAAATATTTCTTGTACATCTAACTTCAATGCGTTTTCATCGCTATTTCAAATTATACCTAAAACTTTCAATGCTTTTGGGATTTACACAATCCTCTTCAGAAATTGATCTTATTTCCAGCTATTTACTTTCAAAATCATCGAATTAATTTCAAATTTTTGATGTTGATTCCATTTTTATTATTATTTTAACAGCAGTAGTAGTAGACAAGAAAAAAGACTTCATCAGTAGATCTTCAATGAACGGATCAACTACAAGGAGTTATTAAGCATATTTACTGCTTCACAATGCTCTTAGATTGTAGTCCATCGAATTATCAAACTATGAAAATTTTATCTTCATTAGTAATTTGAATTTGGTGGAAAGCCTTTTCAAATTCTACACAAAATCTTGTAGTTACAAAATTTCACAATTATACCCAATAAGTTAGGATTTAAATTTGGACCAAATACTGGACACTCACTGAGAGAAAAAGCATCTTTAATTTTTAATAATGCATCTTAAACTATCCTATCTTTTATTGCTGATTTATCCTGCCATATAACGGAGTTTACGAGGCATATAATAACAGTTACTTTCATTTTCAATAAAAATTGCATTGTTTTAGAAATTTGTTTGCATATAATGTAATCATGCGCATTGTATAAAATATAATTTCCTTTTAATTTATTTTCTAATTCAAAAAGATTTTCTCATCGGCAACAAAATTATCCCTTAGTTTCGATTTGTTTTCTTTCCATTAAAACTTTGTTTCATATATACCCCTTAATAAATTTAAAACTGCATTAAAATTATTAAAAATGAATAAGTCAGTTTCAGAAAATATTCCATTTTTATTTTCAATGTTATTGAATTCAAATGTTTTAATGTATAGTTTTAGTTAAAAGTTAATTCATTAGATAAAAAATAACGCAGTAATTCTTGCATTATTTTGTTCTGTTTTTGTCTGTTAAAATGAACCCTAAGACTGTTGGAAAAACTAATAAATTTTCATCAACTTCAATAAACATTTCCATTTTTTATAACACCATAAATATTCATTGTTAGGATTCGAATCATCAAGCGCCCAACCTTTCCTCCTCATTAATTTGCTGATGTTTTGACATTTGGAAGAACTTTGCAGAACGATACCAGACATCAAATCTGTAGTTAATATTTCAACAATTTATGAATATTATAGTTTATATTTATTTTTTTTCGCTGATGGTATATTTCAAACTCTTTTTCGTCTCTATGGCGCCTACCAAAGGAATAAATTATTAAGCTTTCTTTTTCTAATGGTAGGTAGTTTAAATTCACAGGCTAATGAAATGAATGAATTTCAGTAATGAAACTTCTTTTTCATTTTCTGATTTAATTAAGAGTCAAACTTTTGATTTATTTTGATATTGAGTAGTCGAGTTTATTTCGGAAAATTACACTGCGATATTGACACAACGGTATTATTTTCGGGTTCTTTACTTTTCTTTTTATTTATTTGGAGAAACAAAAATGTTTATTACTGCTTTTACGGTGACAAATTGATTGCAAATTTGATCTACAATCAATTGACAAATGAGATTTAAGAAAACATTCGTAACATTAAACTGTTTTTTTTGGTCATCGGGATATTTAATACATTCGGCCATCACATTTCATTACTTTACATAATAATTTTTTTCTAGATGTATTAAATTAAGGTCACTTTTATTTCTAATTGACAACTAATTACAATGTAATTTTTCTGTTGTTTTAGCACTTGAATAACTTATTAAGGAAGCTGGTTCTTTTATTTTAAGTTAAATTAATTTGGTTAACAACATTTTCTTTTGAATTCAAGTATTAGATTTGGAGAAACAAAAAATGTTTATTACTATTGCTTTTACGGTGAAAAATTTCATTTAAATATCTTGCTCTAAATTTGATCTTATTTGCTATCAATTGACAAACGATGATTTCTTTCAAGAAAAACAATTCATAGTTTTCTTTCTTAACATCTGCCTTCTTTCTGTATAAATGATCTTCTGTAGTTTTTTTATTTTTAACATAACGGTCATCTAAAGAAATTTTCATTTAAATATTTTTATTCTACAAGAAAATCAAAATTTCATAATTAAAAAAAGTATTGGCAAAATTATGAAAAAATTGAAAAATTATGAACGAAAACAAAATTTATATGTTTAGATTTGTATGCAACATTCTGCATCTAGGTGGATGGTTTCTCATAGAGGAAACTAAGGTCTTTGTTGTATTGTTGGGAATTTTGTGGCACTTTTATTTCGTCTTTACTTGAAATTGATGTTTCAACTAGATTACAATGTAATTTTTGATGTCAGGCGATTGAGGTTTTTTGGCATTGTAATAACTTATTAAGGAGATTGAGCTATACACAATTTTCTTTTGAAAAACGAATGATGTTCCCAAATTATTTTGGGCACTGATTTTTAAGTTATGGCGCAAAATGTCAATTATGTTTGCTGCCATTCAAATAAAATTCAGGTTGCCAAATTAGCTGCCATACAGCCCCAAACTAAGACGCTGCCTCCACCATTTAAATGTTGCTTTTCCAAGTCATATTTGGCCTCCTCCAATATAGTCGTCCATCACTACCGAAAATGTTAAACTTATTCGTCGGAAAAAATAACTGTGTTCCAAAACTCTTCAGATAAATCAACGTGGGATTTTTGCGAAATTTTTCTCCTATTTATTTATATCTGCTGCCGTTCATACAACTTTTCTGTGTAAACATTCTTTCTAGCTGCCGTTTCAAAAGTCTTTTTCTTTTGAAGAAAGCAACATTCTAGCTATCTGGGGTGCATTTAAATATGACATAGGCTCTGTAGAAAATTTAATCGTCCATTATTTATTTTCCGTTGATCCTTTTCCTTGAACTTTTTGCACTTAAACTTGTATTGAACTGCACTATAGCACGATAAGTTAAACCTTCATTTCTGAGCCTAATAATCGTGTTTTTAACACTAACGTCCAACTCCTTCGATTTCGAAGTCATTTTACTCAGTAATCGCAAAATAATGCATAGACACTTTTGGAGTTTTTGCAGACTTTATACCGGTAAAGTTTATCAGTCGAAACACGTGACTTCGATGTAACAAAATTTGCATAGAAATTTAAAACTTTGCCAATACTTTTTGACATGCAAATTTTCGTTTTTGAAAGAAAAAATCGTAGAAAATGCAAATTAAAATAAAATTTTTACTATTTTTATATATCTAAGATGTCTTGTATTTAATTACGACAGCTACAATTGCATAACATTTTATTTATTTGTCAATATGAATAAATTAAGGCAATTGCCAATACTTTTTTACCCACTGTATATACTTGCCTTTAATTTAAAGGGTTAAATATGTATATATATATAAATATATATATTAAATATGTAGATATATATAAATATATTAAACATGCAGATATATATATATATATATCTTAGTTATACGAGGGCATGAGTTTTAAAAAGAATTAACTAAATCCAAAAAGAATTTTGAAATTAATTTTATTTTTATGGTAATATTTCTGTATGACTATAATGCACTACTTCCGATTTATATTCCGGGAGTTATTTACTATTCAGCTCTTTAATTTCTTTTAGGCAAACGAAATTTCAAGGTAATAATTTGATCCATATATGCATCAACAGCTATTATCTTAACCTTCTATAACATGAACTTTAAAAAAACTTGTAGCTTTTTAATATTAGTTTTTCATTTAGCTGCTCATATTCTAGTTCGATTACACCAATAGAAATTTCTTCACTTTTTAAGATTATGCTATACCTAAGTAATCATTTTTGTAATAATTGCTTTCAAAGTTTTCCATTTTTGTTTCAAAATTTTTATATATTTCATTTTAATTATTTTAGTTCCATCAATTCAAATAATGTAATAATCATTTATTTCTTACCTGATTTCCAGGTTAAAAAAAAGAACTTTTTTTATTCTGAGTTTTCGTCTTTAAGATTGAAAGCAGCCTGATGACCAATTGGCTAAGCGCTCTGGCCTTTGGTACCACAGGATCAAGGTTTGAATCCTGGTAGTGGTATGGATGTTTGCTAGTGGTTTGGAATCCACGTTAAACTGTAGGTCCCGGTCTGTTTAGCCACCATGTGCACAAGATGACCGTAGAGTGACAAATCAAACCAAGATTGAAATGATGTAGATTCAAAATGGTTCAGGTTGGTTTTTTTTTGGAAAGAAAAATAATCATATATAATCCAAATAATATTATAATTTTAAGATCTTTACTTTTCACTTCAATAAAACTTTGAAGACTATGTACATTATTACAGAAAAAAAAAATATTTCGCTTTTTAAGCTGCCAAATTACAACTGTATAAAAGGAAATTTTCCCTTCACTACTTCTGCACTATTATCGACAAAAAAACTTACATCGTTTCAAATGAAATTTAAGATTGCAATTTTGGCGCAAGAGTAACGCCACCGTCGTGACTGTATTTGACTTGTTAACTTTGAGATTTATGCTCGCTGATGCTGCTTTATTTCAATTTATCCAAATACTATGAAAGATATAAAAAAAATTTATCCATGAGAGGAAAAAAAAAAAAAAATTAACAAATATGAAAATCTTTTACTCTATGATGATATGTCAAGAATGACTGAATGCTATATTGGGCCACAAACACAAATCCTGAAACTTACTACACAAGTCGGAAACTTACTTTTATTCTGTTTATGGAAGAGAAAGGAAGGTGAAATCTTCTCAAATGCTTCTCCTAGGAGATATTAGTTCCATACTGCTGTGGAATCAAGGTCCAACGAAAAACTGTTGAAGTGATGATTCCACTGTACAGTGTTCAAGTGTGCACTTATTAATTACATAAATCTCGGGCATTCGAAGGAAGAATTTTGACTTTGTCTATTACGTAATTAATTTGGTTTAATTTGTTGCTCTACGGTCATCTTGTGCACACGAGGGCTAAACAGACCGGGACCTACAGTTTAACGTGGATTTCGAACCACTCACAAACATCCATGCCACCGCCAGGATTCGAACCTGAAGCCAGTGACACCAAAGCCACAGCGCTAGCCAATTGGCCACCAGGCTACTATGTAGGAAAATAGCACAATGGATAAAATCAATTCAGGCAAGAATTAAAACTAGACTTGCCAGAATTGCTTTGGAATCACAGTAAATACAATGAGATGCAAATTTCACTTTATATTAGGGACAATATTCGACCTAAAATTTAAAAAAACTTCGCTATTGACGATACATATGCCTACAGAAAACCATTTATAGTACAAATATAAAAGTAGTGGTCAGATTTGTAACTGAAACTTCCATTTCTCTTACATTTATCGGTTCGAATTCTGGCAGTGGCATGGATGTTTGTGCGTGGTTCGAAATCCACTTTAAACTGTAGGTCCCGGTCTATTTAGCCCTCGTGCGCACAAGATGACCTTAGAGCGACAAACCAATCTCCCATTTAGCATCCTAAAAATGCATTTAAATATAGTTGCCGTGCATTTTTGTTCATTTCAATATAATTGCCGTGCATTTTTGTTCATTTCAATATAATTGCCGTGCAATTTTTGTTCATTTCAATATAATTGCCGTGCAATTTTTGTTCATTTCAATATAATTGCCGTGCAATTTTTGTTCATTTCAATATAATTGCCGTGCAATTTTTGTTCATTTCAATATAATTGCCGTGCAATTTTTGTTCATTTCAATATAATTGCCGTGCAATTTTTGTTCATTTCAATATAATTGCCGTGCAATTTTTGTTCATTTCAATATAATTGCCGTGCAATTTTTGTTCATTTCAATATAATTGCCGTGCAATTTTTGTTCATTTCAATATAATTGCCGTGCAATTTTTGTTCATTTCAATATAATTGCCGTGCAATTTTTGTTCATTTCAATATAATTGCCGTGCAATTTTTGTTCATTTCAATATAATTGCCGTGCAATTTTTGTTCATTTCAATATAATTGCCGTGCAATTTTTGTTCATTTCAATATAATTGCCGTGCAATTTTTGTTCATTTCAATATAATTGCCGTGCAATTTTTGTTCATTTCAATATAATTGCCGTGCAATTTTTGTTCATTTCAATATAATTGCCGTGCAATTTTTGTTCATTTCAATATAATTGCCGTGCAATTTTTGTTCATTTCAATATAGTTGCCGTGCATTTTTGTTTATGAAGTATTTTACATTATTTCATGCGAGAGTATTTTAACAATAAAATATTAACATCAGATAAATAAAAATATTCTAGTGCATACATACATTGAATATATGTTGTTAAAATGTGCTAGAATATGAAAAAAACGAATTAGAACTAATGTTAATATTTTTACATAAAATTATCGCACATATTATTCATGTTAAATCATAGTTAGCGATGCATTTTAAATAACTGATAAGTAATTAATAAAATTAAAAACATGGTTTTGAGTTGACATTAAATGATTTAAACATAAAATAACGCATTTAATAAACAGATATAAAAAAATAGGAAACAAAGCCTGAGCAATCAGATACAAAATTTGGCGATTAATTTAACTATCATGCCAATAAAATTGCTCACTTCAGAAGAATAGGGTGATAAAATAGTAAGTGATAACGTAATAAAAACACGATAACGATATCATATCTTTCCTTTTCCACCTGTTCTCTTACCTTAATTGATTGAAATTTCAACCGGTAAGTTTTTTCTATTTGTTTTTGAAAAAATTTAGTCGATCATTATAAAGCTTTACAAATTATTTTTGTACTACATAATGCCAATACATTTTTAGTAAAGTTTGCAGTCTTTGATATTTTGATTTATATGTTTTGTATTGATTGTAACTTTATTTAATTATTGATTGTGATTTATTAATATTGTTTTGCGTTTGTATAAATATATTTAGTTTTTAATGTAATTAAAAGAACCATTTAAAATCGCTAACTATAGTATTTTTTATAACATGTAATTGTGACTAAACTAAAGCAGTTTTGTAGACCATTGTTAATTTTTATTTTAGAAAATTGTACATTTTTTCCATGTTGGTTTTACAGGTTTTTTGCAAAAATTCACGTGCAATTCTTAAGAAATACTTTCAAGAAATATTTTATTGATATCTATCCTTAGGTAAATAAACAATTCAGCTTTTTTATTATGAATTAATGCTGCTTGAAATGAAATTAAAATCTGAAAATGTATTTATATGCTAGGTTTTATTAAATGAGTGTAATTGCCTGGATTACACACCTTTTGTGTGTAATCCAGGCAGTTGAGTTAGGGTAATTAAATAAGTTTTCGTTGCTTAGAAAATTCTATAATGCTCTATATGTTTAAAGCTGGTTAAAATTGCTCTTATTTAAAATTAAAATATATTTTGATCATTGGAATCGATTGGACCGGATTTCGTTTATTGTCCGAATTAATTCAGGTGTTTTGGTTTATTTACGTAGTTATTTTTCAAACTATTATTATCTTGATGATTGTGTGATATTTCAAGAAAATGCAAATAATGAAAAGAAAATGCTGCCTTTTTGCCTTTTAATTCATTGATTTTTAGGGGAGGTAATAAATAAGGAAACATTGTATTTTTTAATAATATTATATAAAATATGCTTTTAACTAATTCATTAATTACTAATAAAAAAAAATCTGACATTTGTTAGCAATAAAATCTTCTTTTTAAATGCATTTGAAAACGGTATAAAACTTTGAATGTAAAATTACTCTATCATTAAGCCTTCGTAATATTTATTAAAATTGTGAAAAAATCTTTTTCGAATTTAATGTAAATTGACTGAAAAATCAATCTTTACATGTTTGAATACTGGGATAAACTTCAATTTAAAGTAAGATGTCATTACTTATTATTTTTTACTTATTTTCTAGAGCCAAACCCACAAGCATAATTGGCTGTCTTAGAATATTAGTTCTAAATTTTTAAATCGATGGGAAAATGAATAACCAACACTAGAATTTATCCAAGAAATAGCTTTTATTTGAATTTTTATTCCTTTTGTAAATATGGCTACATAACTTAAGATAAATTTTTACAATAAATTTATAGAGCAAACAACTGATTAAATTACAAATTTTTAATAAAATCCAATTTTGTTTCCAATAATGTTTTAATAGTAAATCCAATTTTGTTTCCAATAATGTTTTAATAGTAAATCCAATTTGTTTCCAATAATGTTTTAATAGTAAATCCAATTTTGTTTCCAATAATGTTTTAATAGTAAATCCAATTTTGTTTCCAATAATGTTTTAATAGTAAATCCAATTTTGTTTCCAATAATGTTTTAATAGTAAATCCAATTTTTTCCAATAATGTTTTAATAGTTTCCAATAATGTTTTAATAGTAAATCCAATTTTGTTTCCAATAATGTTTTAATAGTAAATCCAATTTTGTTTCCAATAATGTTTTAATAGTAAATCCAATTTTGTTTCCAATAATGTTTTAATAGTAAATCCAATTTTGTTTCCAATAATGTTTTAATAGTAAATCCAATTTTGTTTCAATAATGTTTTAATAGTAAATCCCAATAATGTTTTAATAGTAAATCCAATTTTGTTTCCAATAATGTTTTAATAGTAAATCCAATTTTGTTTCCAATAATGTTTTAATAATAGACTCGTTTGATAAATTATATAATTTTTTTCCAGATCTCAGCAACTGGAAATATGACATCTTCCCATTCTCTTCTACGTATCATGCAATTTTTATTTATTCTTGTGGCTGCCACCGTGAACTGTGTTGGCGAATTAATCCTAACAATTGGAAAAAGATCTTGCAACTGCCAGTCACATTCTAAAAAATACTGTCAAGTGGATTAAGTAAATCTTCTTATTAACACTCAGCCATCTTTTTAACTGAAGAATATGTTAACATTTTGTTTTTGGATGTCACTGCAGCATTATAGATCTGACTAGTTTTCTAGATTGCATATTCAGAGAAATGAAAAAGTTTAACAATTAATAGCAATTGAACAGTGTCTGAAATTCGAATCCTTTTATTCATGCTTTGGACTTGCATTTTTAAAATAGTTCTTCAATAGTTTTAAAATAGTATTGATCCATAAAATGAAAGAATAACAATTTTAAAAATAGGTTTTTTTTATGAAGTTGCCTAATACAAACATTTTATGGATAAAATTATATCTACAAAAAAAATTGCATGTATTTACTTATTTTACTGAAAGTTGTACATTTGTAAACTAGCTCTTTTTTTTTTTTAAATATTTTAATTTATTGTATTGCTTTTAATATATATTTTGTATACGAGCCAAATGTTAAAGGCTTGCAATTATCAAATACAGACATTATATCAGAGAATTTTCTTCATTGGGACAAGACAATTTGCCTACTGGAAGATTTTGAGACAGGAGATGTCTTCTTTTTTACGGGGTAGAGTTGTCAACCCTACGACTAACGCTCTACACTCATATTAGACCGAGACCTGCTGTTTAGAGTGGATTCCGAACCACTACAAGCATCCATGGGACTCGAACGCGAAACCTCTGACACCGAGCGCCAGAATCAGAGATTTTTCACGAGACTTTTAATTTATAGCGAATGTCTTTATAATCTTATCTTAATTTTGCTGTATTTAAGAATAGATTTGTAGTTTTGAAGATTTGAAAAGCTTTAAACTACTTGTACTCTTCAGTAAGAATATTTATTACAATAAATCCTTATGAACGTTCTGAAAAATACAAAGAAATTTATCTTCCAAAGACATATTAATTTAATAACTTAATTAAAAAAATGTTAATGATTTAAATTGTACAGATAACTTTAAACAAATCAAATCTTATTTTTTATAACGAATCGAATATATATTATCGTGCTACGTAAAGATGAAATCAAAAGGTTATCTTATCAAGTAGATATCATCGGAGTAATGATTAAAGAAGACTAATAACTTAGAAATGTGATTTAAAAGTATAAATTTATATCAAATCCCATCATTTGACAAAAAATTATATCTCTTATTCATTCACGTCACAAGTCATTCACTCGATATATAATCATTAAATAAAATACCAATATTATCTTCTGTGATAATTGCTCGCGTCAAATCTTCTAGTATCTTTATAATCTGCTATTGACAAATTTAAAGAATTTTTTAAGCTGAAAAGAGGAAAAAGTATTGCCATAAAAGTCGAAAATAAATGTGTTAAATATTTCGATTAAGAGTGAGTGAAAATGATAATTTCTTTCGCAACCTTTTAATGTTATTCAATTTTGATAAATTAGTGGGTTTTTTACGTTGAAGTTGGTAAAATCACGAGTTTGCACAGAAGCATTGCCAATGATTTTATAAAATATGACATGCATGCCAATAAAGAATTTATGAAACATGAGAAGCATAGTTCTAAATAAGAATCAAAATTTTAAAAAAATAAATAACTTTTTTTAAGATTAAATAACTTGTCATATTATTACTGAAGTTAGTTGGGAAAATCGGGGTGATTGGCGCTCGTGCCACAAGTTTCGGGTGGCGGTTCCAGGATGGCGGCGGTTCCAGGGATGCTTGTAGTGTTTCGGAATCCTCTTTAAACAGTGGGACCCGATCTAATATGAATGTTTGGCGTAGGGCTGACAGCCCTACTCCGTAAAAAAGCATCTCCTGTATCTTTCAGAATTTGCCAGCAAGTGGACGACCATGGTCCAACATGGACTGTAGTGCCGGAGAATTAGTTGAATGTAACATAGTACTTTTTCCATCGTCAATCTTAAATGGGTAATGCCCGAGAATTTTTTTTTTTAAGGATTTTAAAACTAAAATTACTTTTTAACGTTTCATTTTGGTATTTGTGTACAGACAAAAAAATTCTTATTTAACATTCATGAAGTTCAGCTACTGTCATTTAAAATAATTTTGACGATAAAGATTTTAAATTATTTTGCGAATTGTTTTATTTAAACGAAACAATGGATACAAATGCATTTCAATTTTAAAAATTTAAAGAATAATTATTAATTAATTGCATACCAGATAAATTTTCCAAAATACATCGTGCTGATCTTGCAGTATAAATGAATGCAATATGCTCCATATCAGTATTTGCTATGTTTTTAACTATAATAGTGTTGGCCCAATGATAGCAATGCTGATTCCCAGTAAAATTAAAAGCTATGTTAATATTTATACATAACGAAAATATGTAACAGCAAGCAGTATGAAACCAATGAACAAAGCCGCAAAATTATTAATTTACCTTAGAAGAAAACATGAGAAAAAAATATAACTGTAGTTCATATAGTGAAATTTCAATATACATATTTGAAGAAATTTCGGTCGAATAATTGGAAGTATGAAGGCATAAAATAAAATTGCGAACAAAATACTATCGCTATTCTCAAATTCTTTAACATTTTGATGATTTTCATTACTATTTTCTTGAAACAAATTGAGGATCTTTTTTCCTGAAGTTTGGAAGATTTAATGAATTTTATATTAATATTCCAAAGAGTTTTTATAAAAACATAATCTAAATATTCAAGCTAATTTTATAACAGATAAAATAATTAAAAGAAATAATATACAAATTAAATATATATATTAATATTAATATATAAAAATAATAATAAAAATATTATATAAAATATTCAATTATAGATATTATTTTAATTCTTTATTTTATTAAAGGAATTAGAAAATTAGACTACACTATATTATGAATCAAATGGAAACTATTATATACCAAAGAGAATTTTGAATAACATAAAATCCTAATTTACAATCAACACTGAATAACTTAAATCTATGATTTTCATGCACACACAATGTATATAAAATTTATATACAGAAAATATATATAAAACAATGTCAATTTTGTAATGTCAATTTATTTCAAATAATTTATATGATAGAATACTTTATTCATCTAAACTTTTAAAATATAATTTATTGAATAAATAATTCAAAAAATGTAGGTTCAATTAGAAAAAAACTGAAATCAAAGCAAAAGAAATAGTAAGAAATTCTACATACATAAATTATGAGCGAAATGTCTCCAAATTAATTCACAAAAGTTAAGGCGTCATATAGTTCTAGAATTGTTTACGTCTTATCTTTTTTCTGCAACATAAAAAGAGGTTAAAGAACTTTTTTTCTATATGACAGAGAACCCAGAATCCAAATCACTGTCATTTAGATTATGTGATAAAGACTTACATTTTCGCATACATCTTAATGCTACGTGAACTAAGAAAGCCACGACAACTTTACATACTTTTTGTTCATCCAATGTTCAAGGCTTACTACAAGAAAATAAAATAAAAGTTTAAAAGAATATTTAATAGTATAACTTGTCTGTCTGGAAGTATCTATGTGAATTGTTGTGAGTACAACAGACAAACTACACATGCAGATTTTTGATGAATTTGAATATTTTGAAGAAGCTTTCGATATTAGGAGGTGATCCTTTCTATAATTATTAATCATTTACATAAATTTTTTTGTGTTAAAATTTTAGAACTAATTCTGTTCTGTTTGCCTTTAGACCAAATAATAAATCAGGCGTGGACAGATTTGTGATTAAGGATAACATAGATTAACTACGATTTACTGGGATGGAGAATTACCAATAATTGTCAATCTTCTGTCACTAAAAACTGTCACCTCTCCTGTCAAATATTATTATAATATTACATATTGTTATAAAAAAGTTAAGGAAAATGTAAACAAAAATAAAATTTTTTTGTACAACTTGCGTTGATTCAACAATTATTTAAATATTTGGCTCAAATTTTATGCTCTATTTGATCGATCGATTCAATTCAAATCGATCTCAATTTAGGTATTTGCGCATCGTAATTGGTGTTGCAGGTTAGCGTCCGTTATGTTTGAGCGTGTTTTGTGTTTGGTCAATTTCATTTCCGAAAAACGATTCGCAGGTGTAAGTTGAATCAAAAGCGCTAACGACTTCAACTAAGAGTCTGGTTTGCTCTGCTGTCAACAATAACTGTGCTTATATAGGGATGGTCACTGCATCATTCAGGTAACTTAAAAAAGGAAGCATAGAATCTGTTATATTAGATGTTCCAGGATGCGCGCGCATCATGAGTTCGCAGAATATAATTGAATTATTCTCCAAACGCATAACTGTAAACTCATAAATAAAACAGGCAATATCGTAAGAATATAAAGAAGAAAAGTTAATTTTTTCTCATAATGTCGACAGATATTTTTTGATTATATGGATGCACGCATAATATATTTTTTAATACACTGATTTTCACTACTTTGGCCATTATAAAATAAATATATTTTGTAAAAGTGTGATAAATCTCACGGGCGGCAAAAAATATTCAAGACGGCCCGCTGGTTGGACACTCCTGAAATAGCATATATAATCAAGAAAAAGCAGTCATGAAAAAAAAAAAAAGCTTTGAAATTTTCTCTCTCTGTTTGGAAGTTATGGTTTGATAACAATTTGAGAGCCACTGTCGTAAGTTTGCGTCAAATTTAGAAAATAAGTCAAATTTTCTACTTTTATCAGTAATAGATGCCGTGAATCATCATTTTCTACTTCTTATCAATAGATGCCGTGAAAAAGAGGAAGCAACGTTTTCGAGCGTTATGATGAAATACAGTTTATTTCAGAAATCTACAATTTAAATGCCATAAATACTTCAGAGCCTTCAAAAAATAACTTTTATGAAGAAGAATATTGACTTTCACACGTGTTTTATAAATTTTGTCAAAAGAAAAACATGCAGCACATGCATGCAAACAACGCAGTATGTCATTTGGAGATTTTTCAGAACAAACCATAATTTGGCTTACTTTTTAGAACACTTACTCTATTGAGCGTCACCAACTGTATAATTCTAGTATTATTATTAATGAAATTCATAAAACAGGCTTGAAAACCGTTCCATAAAAGTATTTATGCTTCATGAGGGATCTGAATTCTGTAATAATGAGATTAATTGTTTTTCAAAGTAAGTTCTTTTCATTCATCAACCCCTGAAGCAAATGTTGCCTTTTAAATAACAATAGTCGATTGATATTTGCAAACTTTTACATTTCAATGCAAATAACACCTTAAATATTTCCAAAACTACAATTTTATGTTTAAACAATACAAATTCATTCTTTTAACTTCAGTTATCAGTTTTTCACCTTTTAGAAATTTAAATGGGCAAACATTTTACTAAACAATCAACATAAGTTATTGGAAAATCTGTCAGTAAGAGCAGTAGATCGACTCGGATACCTATCAATCATTCATAATGTTTTGTGGTTCATTCACTCAACATCTGTAGACTCATTCATTTGCTTCTGAATAATCGTATAAAATAAACCAAGTAACAACTGCCAAATAACCATCTATTGGTTTTTAATATTTTTATTTCTGAGTCTTTAAGTACCAGCTTCTGTCAGTATCCTTCTTAAAGTTCTTATATTCGTTAAGCGTTTAATTTTCTTAAATATCTCAGCATCTAGCTAATGTTTAGATTTTTTTTTATTTCACATCGATTTTCAAGTCAAATAACGGTGATCTCATCTAAAATTATCTTTTTCCCACATCATAATATGAATATTTTAATCTATGAGCAAACGTAAATTCAAATTCTTTTTGTTCATATTAAAAATAAAATACAAAAGTGTTACATGAACATTAAGGGCTATACTTTTAAAATTTTTCAAACAAAATTTATTATTTCTATAATTGTGCATTATTTAACAAACGACAATAAAGAATATTCATACAAGAGATATTCACTTGCTTGTCTAAACTAAAAGTTAGGGCCATTTATATGCTTGTGGTCTTGATTCAGTGTTGTTTCATGGTTCAAACAATTGTTTCTTTAAATGATGATTCCGAATTTTTAGCTGTCATATTTATTAAAATTTGCTAAGACCGCACTTCACAACTGCAACACATAACACACAATTCTATAATAAATACTTGATTTTGTAAGTATTTATTATAGAATGTACAAAACTTGTTCATGTTAAAAACAGTTCGTTTAAGCCAGTTCGTTATTTGTACCGCCGTCTGCCTGAAACTCTTCACTGACTTACAGTGGGCCACAGAATTGAGTATACACATTAGAAACTTGGAGACTTTTGCAATTACAAATTAAATATTGCTTTAAGATGATTGAATTTTTTACCTTATATACTTTAGTCTATGCTTTACCGTACTATACTTATAAAATTGTTACGCTTATTTATTTTTTACGAAAAAATAAAAGATCTGAGATGTCAGGGAAAATAACACCACAAAAATAACTATTTACCTTTATTAATTTCCTTTTAAAGTACAAATTAATATTTTGTTGCATAACCTTTTGCTTGAATTACAGCTTGTAATCTTCTGGACATAGATTCTACTAGTGTTTTAGTGGTTTCAACAGAAATTTTAGCCCATTCTTCTCTCAGAACCTTCTTGAGAACTTCCTTGCTTGTGATTTCGTGCTCATGTACAGCTTTCTCTAATTTCGACCACAAATTTTCGATGACGTTTAGGTCTGGAGATTGGGCTGGAGTGTGTAATTGCTTTTTGCAATGGTACAGCAAGTATAACTGCACAATCTTCGCTGTATGCTTAGGGTCGTTGTCCTGCTGGAATATGAAGCTTGACCCAAGTCCCAACTTACTGGCACTTTTTTTTTCAAGTTATCATTTAAAATCCCCAAATATACATGTTTGTCCATTATACCATCAATAAAAGCAAGCTCTCCAACTCCTTCAGCCGACATACAACCCCAAACGAGGACAGATCCATCTCCGAACTTGACTGTCTTAATAGTGTTTTTAGGTGCCAGTGCTTTCCCAGCTTCTCTCCATATTTTAAATCGTCCATCGCTTCCGTAAAGATTAAACTTACTTTCATCAGAAAATATTACAGTGTTCCAGAAAGAAAATAGGCTTTAAACGATGTTCTTTGGCGAAAATCACTCTCTTTGTCTATTCACATACTTGATGAGTTTTGGTTTCGTATTGGTGTACGGCCATGAAACCCATATTGGTGAAGCGTACGTCGAATTGTTTCAACTGAGATCTTTTTTACCGATTGTAGAGGACATCGATAAAGTTAGCTTTAGAGGCACTCACCCTCGGATCTTTCTTTACTGAGTGAATGATTTTCCTCTTTGATGTAGTACTCAGTATTTCTTTAGGTCCTCTTCCAGGAATATTGGCCCCAGATCCAGTTTTTATACTTCTGTAGTATTTTTTGGGCACAACCATGTGTTACACCAATCAACGAAGCGATTTCTCGAAAAGATTTGCCCCTCTTTCGACCATTTTACAACCAATAAACGCTCAGATTCAGTAGTTTCTCTACGAGAGCTCATTTTACGATTTTTAATGAGAAAATACTATTTAAAAGCGTTGAAGTGCAATAGCACGTGTTATAAGCAGCAGCTACTCCTGAAACTCTTTAAAAAAAAAATTTGAAACTAAAAAAAGTGGGGGCATAATTTACAAATATAAGAATTGTATACTCAATTTTGTGGCATGGTTTTCTATCTTTTCTTCGAATCGCTTAACTTTTTCGTAATAAATAAGTTAACTATAGAATTGTGTTATTATAGGATGGTAAAGCAGAGGTTAAAGTATCTAGGATAAAAAAAAATTTATCTATTTAAATCAATATTTAATTTGTAATTGGAAGAAGTCTAAAAGTTTTAGAGGTGTATACTCAATTTTGTGGCTCACTGTATGTACCCTCCGTACTGTCTGGAACTCTTCCTTCGACCCTCTGTACACACACTCTTTTCCCTTTTTCGCTCTCCCATTATCTGTACCAAAGTCTAACGGACGAAAGTCGAAAGTCTAACTTTACGACTCAACCCGTCCTTGGAGAATCTATCAACTTTTGAGTTCAAGGTTATAACTTTTTGTGGGAAAGCATGGTGGATCTTTAGTTCTAAATAAATGTTTCTTTTGTACAGTAGACTAGAAAAATAAATATATTTTTTTTTACATTGAATTCCATTTGCAAGTCGTAGAATTATCAAAATTAGTTTTGAAATCATCTGCCAAAAAATGTACGTAACTTCTATTTTTTTTCCTTAAAGTAACTGTAATTTTATTTACTATGAAATTGCTTTTAAATTAATGAGTTTCTTAAGGATGCCTCATCATTTTGTAAACAATTTGAAAAAGAATGAGAATCTAAAAACTCTTAAAAAGGACATGTTACAGAGAAAAAATGACACATTGTAGAATGTTTTAGAATGTGTCTTTACATTGTAAATTAAAAATGCTTTTTCGGTGTGCTTTCGTTATCGAATATTTTTAAGGAAAACAATTTATAATTTATGACAAACGAAAAATAAATAAATAAATAAAGAATGAAAAAAAGATTTCATAAGAAATACAACTTATTTTGTTTGTTCTGTGTATTTATTCTCTAGTTCTTAAAGTAAATATTTTTTGTTTGATAAATATGAATAACCCTTAATTTTCTTTACAGATATTATTCTTCCAAAATATTTTACAAGTGATCTTGTAAGTATGCAAGTTTGGTTTTTTTTAAACTGTTTCTAGAATTTATTTAGCAACCATTTGCTACTACCTCCGGAACTAAATTAGACAAAATACTACTACAACATATCGATATGAAAACCAAAGATAAAATATTTATTGAAGGCAGTCTTCAAAATTCAAATGTCAATAATTAATAGACATACCTTAAAAAAGAGTAATTCAGATCCTAAGCTGCCATGCTCTGAATTTTTAACAGCTGAATCATCGCGTGTTAATTTTTAAGAGTCACGTTAAATAGTTTTTAATATTATATCTTAATCATACAGAATTACTGAATTTTTCAATTTATTTACTATTAAAAGGTATTCAATTTATTTACTATTCAATTTTCGTCAAAACATATATTAAAAAGGTTTATAATAGAATATCAGCTTGTAGTTCCTGATTCTGACCCAGGTTTGGCAACCAGATTGTAACTGGGTGTGGTTGGGTCGAGATACTGAGGGTACAGACTGGAGAATTCCCAGTTTTATTTACACATGCACAAATTCCACACACATATAATTAGAAACATACAATATTTAACACATCTAAAGACAGATAATTATAGATTCGTGAAAGGACTTCACTTCTAAGCGAAAACCTGATACTCAACTACTTGCAGGATGCGCAAAATATACTTTCTCTCCGAATGGAATTCTGTAAGCCAACCAATGTGCCGGAATGCGCTAAATTTATTTCCTCTCGATGAGAGACGATAAGTTTCTCAGCGAGAGCTGGTTGCGCTGTACTTTCTCTATGGGTAAGAGTCTCGAGGTCTACTGATCATTTCTCCTGAACGCCACAGGGGCGCTCTTATCAGTGTGTAGGAGGAAGAAGAGTAATAAACTTTCAATTCGGAACGAATTTAGCAAACCATTTTCTCTTTCACTGAAATTGCAACAAAAACAGCACTGCATCTATTATTGATAAGAAAAAAATTTTTATGAAAATAATCTTCTATTTATGCCAACGTTTATTTCAAATTATTGCTGAATAGTGCAGTAAAATGATCAAGCCGGTTTCAATCTCATATATCTGTGAGCAAACATTTCCATTTATGAATATTAAAAATTTGATATATAGAAATAAATTGACTGATCGAAATTTAGAATCCCTTTTGAACTTACCACTATAAAATCTGCGTCAAATATTCAAATAATCTTTAAGACAAAGCAAGTTGCGTATCAAATTAAATTCCTTATTTAATTTTCCTTAATTTTCTTAATATATAATTCTTTTAATAAGGTAAATAATATTTGAGAGATAAAGTAAATATCACTTGACAAAGGAAGACAGAGCAGAAATTTTTCAATTTGAAAAATTAACAAAAAATAAATCATGCAAATGATTGATAATTGTTGGATGTATCTCTTTAACATATCCAAAGTGTGTTCAAAATCTTATTTGAAAAATTATCAAAAATCCATCATTTAGTAAGTTTTTTGTACTCCTAATACGCCACATACTACTGTGCCCAAAAAGTAAGACAAATTATTTTTTTTCTTCCAAATTTATTTATATAAATAATTTATTCTTCCAAAATCACCTTAACAGTAATCCCTCCGGACACAATGCACTTATGCCAACTTTTTCCCAATCGTCAATGCATGCTAAAAAGTCATCGGCAGGGAAGACCTTCAAAGCGCGCGGCGATTCACGTTGAATCTCTTCAATCGACTCAAAATAGTTTCCCCGAAGTGGTCTTTTGAGTTTAGGAAATAGCCAGAAGTCGCACGGTGTGAATACAGTGGTTGTGGATCGATGTGGGTTTCAGTTTTGGCGAAAAGTCACGAAGAATCAATGCAATGTGAGCTGTCGCATTCAGTGTTTTCGGTAAAAATTGAGATTTGAGGCGTTTGAGGCCCAAAATGGAATTCATCGATCCTTTTGAAATTCCAACATCAGCAGCAAGGTCTCTAATTGTAAATCGACGATTTGCATGCACCAAATCTTTAATTTTTGAACGTGAGCTACGTCGGTTGAGGTTGATGGTCGATTAGAGGGCTCTTCGTCTTCAACGCGTTCTCTACCTTCTCTGAATTGTTTATACCACTTCTAAACATTTCTTTCCGATAGAGGAATGCTCACAGAATGCCTTCTGTACCATTCTATTTTTTCCGCAAACAAAAATTTAATGCAAGTTCTTTGCTCAATTAATTCAAAAATCGCTGGAATCAGTTTTAGCTTCTCACAAAGCCAAGCGTAACTCAAACACTAATGAACATTTTGACGTCAAAGTTCACACAGATGTCAAGGACAGTGCCAGCAACCTAACAAAGAAAGAAAAATTGAAATTCCACAAGCCCCGGGAATTTTAAATTGAAAATTGGTCTTACTTTTTTGACACGGTAGTATTTATTCAGGTGGGCACAACGATTTCAAAATAAAAGGTTTGACATTTTTCTTTATTTTCCTGTTGTAAATCTTGAATATTAAATGAAGAACACGCATTTGAACTTGACGTGGCTTCCTTAGCCCACGTAGTACTAAGCGAAGATGATGCTTTTATCGCATAAAGTAAGTGACAGTGATTTAAAATCTCAATTCTTCGCCTCATGTAAAAAAGAATCTTTTATGTTGCAGATAAAAAGATAAAAGATTATGAAGTATTTAAACGGCACTAGAAGCCTGAAAAAAGTCGAAATTTTTTAAAATTGATTGGAGTAGATTTTACTCACTGTTAAGGTATGTACTGTTGTTTAGTATTCCTCTTGGTTTGATGCTATTTCTTCTCATTGAAATGTTTTCTTTTAATTATTTATTTATTGCGTAATCATTTTTAAGTATAAATAAATTAAATATTTCATATAAAATATAGTGTATAAAGTTCTCAATAAAAAATATTTTATATCGATTTTCCTTATATATTGCATATATATATACACGCATATACAAATAATTGATTTCGGGACATTTTTATGTTATTCAAAATTCAGTTTAGAATGTCGTATTTTCCATTTGATTTTTAATATACTGTTGTAGTCCAATTTTATGAATAATTCAATGAAATAAATAATTTGAGATACTTCGCAAAATTGAATTTTTTTTAAAACTTTTTGTATAATATTTATGTTATTTTGTTTTTATACATTATAAAATTTATTTCAATATTTTTATTATGTTTTTATAAGTAACTTAATAGAATATTATATAAAAATTCATTATGTTAAACTGAATTCGTAAAAAATATTCTCAACTTGTTTCCAGAAAAAAATAAACGAAATCATTAAAATGTCGAAGAAGTGAACCACAGATATTAACTATAATATTTTGTTTCATAATTTTCTTAATATCTTCATACTTTTACTTATCCGACCTATATTTTGCCAAATGCAGTTGTTGAAAAATCACTATATGAACTGTAATTACACGGTGTTTTATATATTGTTTGGAATTCTTTATTGAAATTTTGAATCAAAACATAATAATTATATACTAATTACATTAATTATAATTAGTATATCAATATTTTTACGTTTCATAATTTGTCTCCTTTCATAATTCGTTTCATAATTTCATCAAATTTTCTTATTGAAAATATAAGGCGATAATTTTCTAATTCTTGCTTTGCACAATCAATTTTGTCTGTAACTGTAGCAGTAAAGTTACTTTTATTAAAATACATAAAAGACAATCTGCTATATCAGTTTTTCTATTACCCACAGTATAATATAACATAACAAAAAATACTAACAAAGAATAGAATGAAGTATTATCGGTGTTGATATACAATTTTTTTTTTTTTAATTGTCGAGAAATATATATTCAATACAACATTTTTCCAAGGATTAAATACTTCCATAACTTCCTTACTGTATTTAAATTTCATTTGGAATAATTTTAAAGAAATTGTACATCGCATATGATATATTAGTTTTCCTATGTAGGTTTGAGTTCCAGCATTTACAAAAAGTACAATTACCGTGTATGTGTTCCTCTTTTTATTTTATTTTTAAGAAGAATTTTTTAAGCATTTCTATTATTATTAAACTAGAGTTATATTAATTAATTACATATTTTTTATTAACTAGAGTTATTATTAGAGTCTTATACATTGTGTTAAATTTTAATTATTATATGTGCATTATACATACAACATATGCAAATTGCGCAATGATTAGGAAATCCTAAATCTATATTTGAATCGGTTTTTTAAGCATATTATATGAGTTCATTCAGCATTTAATATGAGTTCAGAGATAGATTTTACAAGGTTTGGTATGCCTTTAAATCTAGAAATTCTATACTATGATATATAGACATTAATACTTTGTAAAGTGAATAGCAGAAAAGATTCCTCACAAATGAAGTTTTCAATTTTCTTTATATAGTTGTGATCTAAGCGTTGCAATGGCTATGGGACAGGTTGGAAGTTAGATTGATGCTCCATGAATCGAGAGCGATTCACAAGTTGCATTGTGATCCCCAATTGCATTATTGTCCATGAAAAATCCCTTACTTTAATGCAAAATATAACACACTAGAATGCAATTGATCTATTGATGTTCAAATATTCCGCAATTGAATGTCCGTTTTCTAGCAACTACTTGATTGAATTTAACGAGAGAACAAGTAGTATCGAGATCTGTACTATGATACTCCAGTCAGATTCTTTAACTATGTGAATAAGGCCAGAAGGTTTAAAGATTCACGAGATTCTAATCAAAATCTATCCTTCACGTTGAATCAAAATAAAGTGCATAGTGGTTCGTTCAACTACATCATCTTTTTCAGTCCTAAGATATCATGTAACGTCTTTCTCGATGTAAACCAGTTTTGGTGCTCTTTGCAGAAATCAAAAGTTTTGTCACAGACATGCGAATGTCTATGCCCATTTGGATTTCTATGGGTATTATTTGTTTCGAGATCAGTTGTAATGAGCCTTCGTAAATATTTTGATCAATTGTAGTGCGGTGATGGTCTTGATGCTGACGGTCTTGTTTAAGTGCTTACGTCCCATAATAATTGCTTTTTGGTCAAAGACTATAACTGGTGTTTCGAACATTTAAAAACTTTTGAAATCACATTTTTCTAAAATCTAGTTAGTTCTTCTGTCTTGGAAAATGGGGCTCATTTTAATTGAGTCTCGATAATAATTCCTTTTAAAGGGATAAAAGGTTGATCGTTTCAGCCATTTTTCTTCATTTCCCATAAGATAAATATGCGCATCATATTTACAAAGACCTTTGATTACTTGGTACCTTATATCATCTATATATTTTCCGTAAACACGCCCGGAATAAGGATTTCGTTACATATTCATTGGTTTCTAATTCAATGATAATTGTTTGCACATGCATGTGGTTAAATTTTGTTATTAATAAAACATTTCAAAATTTTTATTAATTCTTAAAAGATAATTAAAATAGAATATTTATTAATTAAAAATTCTAAAATATTATTATTGTCTATTAAAATATTTTTCTTTTTTTTTTAGATTCGGTGAGAATCATTATATACCATAAAGGTGAAAAATGCTTAAATTGACAACAAAAAATATTAAAATTATAAAGACATGCAATATCTATCTTTGTTTCCTTGTCGTAGTAAGTATATATTTATTCAATTCCATTTGCAGCTTCAAATGATGCCAAATAATTAAACACGAGAGTTTAAAAATTTTAAAATTAAATTTTAAATGTATAGCAATTATTATTACCAATACCAATTATTATTATTATACATAGAATGATTGAATTTTTTTCTATTTATATTAACTTCGTTAATGGTATTGGTTGATTAAAAATGACTCAGAAATCATAGTGGCAATATGATAAATTCGAAAATATTCTATTCTTATTGAAATTTGACCATTATATTGTTAACCTTTGCAAAGATTCTAACACGTGTACTTTGAATGTCGTGAAAAGATTCTTTTCATTAAAATTAATAAAATCTGACATAAATCCTTGCAACAGAAGTTCTCAAGAAAAAAAGTTTCCTTTTTTTCATATAGTACTAATATTACTATATAAATAATTTAAATTGAATGAAAATTTTTAAAATGTATCAAATAAAAACTTCTTTAATTAATCCAGCTGGTATAACAACGAAAAGAAAATATAGGTATTATCAGCAAGTTAATTGCAAATTTTGAGGAAATTGTTTTTAATATAAAAAATTAATACGTGGTCAGATACAAATTGAGAATCTAGCATACAGCAAAGTAAATCGATAAGACACTTAATACACACTCCAAGAAGGTTTAAATGGTACTTAATACGTGGTCAGAGACAAATTGAGAATCTAGCATACAGCAAAAGTAAATCGATAAGACACTTAATACACTCCAAGAAGGTTTAAATGGTACTTAATACGTGGTCAGAGACAAATTGAGAATCTAGCATACAGCAAGGTAAATCGATAAGACACTTAATACACACTCCAAGAAGTTTTAAATGGTACTTAATACGTGGTCAGAGACAAATTGCGAATCTAGCATCCAGTAAAATTCATATTCAAATCTACTGGTGGCATCCGTTGCAATAATCATCTCAGAAATGAAGAGACTGGAGAGCGATTGTGTTAGTATTTATAAAAAACCTCATATTGACTGTTAATGGTAGGTGCTTTCCAGATTATTTTTCTATACCACGATAATATTAAAGGCCTTCCCCGAAAGCAGTGACCTCCATTTATAGCCCATTGGTCGGCTGTTTGTAGTAAAGTGGATTCAGAGCCCCATCAAACATTTAAGGAAAAAAAAATGTAATAAATACAATTTTATTGCTTTCAATCCTATTCGGTATTTAACGTGTGACTAATTACAATGTGTGAAAAATTACATGATATGTATGACTAATTACAAATAATAAACTAACTGTTTTAGTGTTTGCTCGATAAATATGTTAAGTGGAAATAATCTATAAAATAACATGAAATTCAAAAGTCAAAATCATAAATATATTTCTAGTACCAGTCATACACACTGTTTGTTATTACATATTTTTGCTATGTATAAATATTAACATAGCTTTTACTTTTACAGGAATGAGCATTGCTATCACTGGTCCAACACTATTAGAGTTAAAAAACCTCGTCAATACTGATATGGCTCATATTGCATTCATTTATACTACCCAAGATCGGCAGGCTGTGCCTTTGGAAATATAGCTGGTATGCAATTAATTAATAATTATTTTTAAAAAACTTATTTCAAATTTCTAAAAAAATTGTGCATAACTAGTTCGCGTATTCCAGTAAGTATTGACTTCACCCAAATATCAACAAGGTCAAATCGTATCAAATAAAAATTTTAAAACACCTTTTTCATTAAAGAATTAATCTTCAAATATTTATGGGTATCCTGGCGCATTAGTTGGCTTATAGACTCTCACCGGAGAGAAAGTATAGTTCGCGCGCTCTAGGCGTAGCCCGAGTTTCGAGGTTTTCGGCTTAGAAGTGGAGTCCTTCCACGAATCAATAATCATCTGTCTTTCAATGTGTTAAATATTGTATGTCTCTACTAGCTATAGCTCTAATCTTAGTTACTTTTCAATTGGATGATTACATCAGCAGTTCACCGTTGACCCCTAAAACAACGGTAACGTGGATCGAACAACTTCCAGAAGCAGCATCTGATGAATTTTCAGCTTCTTAGACTCAACGAAAGGAATTATCTGTCCATTTGACTTATCGTGATCTTCACTAGCATTTACAAGGAAACTTTCGGTTTGGTTCACATTATCTAATTCCGAAATGATCTTTAGATTTAAACTGATAACACTAACCACCAAGCGTTTGTTTATTTAACGACGACGTTGTCTGTGGCCAATTGGTTAGCTCTCTGGCCACTGGTACCACAGGCTTCAGGTTAGAATCCTGGCGGTGGCATAGATATTGTTAGTGGTTCGGAACCACTTTAAACTGTAGATCCCGGTCTAATTAACCTAAAGTATGCAAGAAATGACCGTAGACCGACGTTGCCTGATCAGATATCTTGTAGATCTTTAGGTTTAGTCTGCTTATTTCTAGCGTAAATAACATATTGGCAAGTTAGTTTTCACTCTTTTCAGGTCATAAAGACAGAAATAGGTAGATAAAGGTGTAAGAAAATTGAATAATCAGCTTGGTCCATTACGAATTACTGGTAATTGGATCCATAGCTGTTTTAGAGAAATTTATTATATTTATTATTTTAACGATAATTTTTTTTTAATCAAAACATTTTAATTTTAGTTGAGTCGCTCTGAGCGATTAAGTCCAGAAACAAAAATTGAGAAAATTAACATTTTTAAATGCCTTGATTAATTAATTAATTTTATTAATTTAATCAGAAAAGTATATAAAGCCTTTCGTCAAAGGAAAACTACTCTGCAACAAAACAAAATATGTACAGGCCGTGCAAAAAAAAAAAAAAAAAAATATTAGGTCAATTTCAGCATCTAAAAACTTTAGGATCAGTTGGCAGCTGAAAAGATAAGAAATTTATGTAAAAATAGTGCAAAAACATTTGTTGTCATAAGTTTTATGTTTATTGCTCATAACAAATATCTTCTTCTTATCGAGTTATCTAAATTTAAATTTTGATATCCACGTGTGTTTTTTAATGTCTTGTAAAAATCTTGTTTTATTGGAGGTATATACTTTAATAAATTCATCATGCCATTTTTTTATTTGTTTTGAAATTATTCTGATATTACGTTACAATAATTATTTTAATTTTTTTTGTTGTTGTTGTAACTGTTGTTGTTGGGGTGGTGATAATATCTTTCAATGATTTTGTAGAGAGAAAATCTTGTTAATTGATTTGACAACGCTGAAAATGTTGTTTTTTTTTTTGTTATAGATTGTTATTTAATTATGTAATATAAATCACTAGGATCTTCATTCCGAATCAATTTCATTAAGCTTATACAATTTTTATAATTCGAATATGTCTTGTACAAGAATCTTAATGCATTATAATTTTTAGAAAACCCTTTGTATAGTTATAATTTAATGAGTTTAATTAAACCAAATGACATTTCTTGCGAATCCAAGATCCTTCGATTGTAGGTCAAACATATATGTAGACTTCGTTAGCCTTTAAAAACCATGACAACCAAGGTTATGTACATGTAAGTTTCGCCACTGATGTGAAGAGTTTAGGAAACGTTAAGGTTTTGTCTAAATCAAACTAAGCACACACATTTCGTCTGAATCTTTGAATCGATCATCAGCCACTACTGGCAATTTCTTCATTTTGCAAGAATTCGTCGTGGTCAATTTCAGCCGCACATTTTTCTTTAACTGTCATAGTTTTTTATAACCAAATAATAACATATCTTTTGAAGATTGCTTAAAGTGTAAGTTAAATTTTGTCGATAATATATGACAATAATAATTATCCTTTATTGGTACACCTTGTTCTTCATTGCATTGTTTAACAAACAGTTATTAAGTTTTTAATTGAGTTGGAAATTAAATTTACATTCAATTTAAGTTTAGTATTTCTTTAAATTATTTCTTATTCACAGCCACATAACAGGGACATATTCTGTAAACAGGAATAGTTCAGAAATATTTTTTTTTTTGTCATAACAAAGTAAAAGATAAAAAATAAATGAATAAATTAAAAAGAATTTGAAGTACAGAGTAATTTTTAAACATTTATAATAGCGGAATATTTGAACGAATTACATGTTAAAAATATATAATATAAACTTAAAAATTCGAAAATTTACCATTTTAGCCAAACAAATTTCTAAAAACAAGTAAAAAGCAATTCTTAATATCATTCAGTAAAGACACAAATTATTTAATTAGAAAATCAACCGATTTTGACTTAATGGATATCAAGCTTTAATTTTATTTATTGCGTATTTTCTGTCAAAATTTTAATTTAATTTGATGAAAAAATGCAATAAAAAATAAAGTTTTCTATTAAAAGAATAGTTAGAATTATTTTGTGATTTTTTAGCAACTTGATAAAATAAAAATAAATTTAGTGAAATACATTGGACTTTTCTTTGACCTCTTGACAACAATTCATTTTAAGTAAAACTATTTATTATCTTTTTGCGAATATTAAAAGCATTATGGTGAAAGCAGAGAAATACTAAACTGAAGGCTTAAAAGCTTAATTTCACTAAAACCGATTTCTTATTTCTTTAATAAATATATAGTTAATAAGAGGGGGTTTTTTATCCAGCAGACAGAAAAAAATGCACCAAGGTGAAAAAAATAGACACCTAAGCGTTTTAAAGTTTAAAGAAATACCGATAGGCTCACAGAAAAAATTCTTATTTTATATATGGAAAGATCTACTACTAAAATAAATTTGATATTCACATGCTTAATGTTTTTGTAGGAGGTGTTATATTTGATGCACTGACTAGAACGCAGATGGTACTTACCGTTTTTAACCTTAGTACAGCATTGACCATGCTCAGTATTCCATGGAGTAGGAGCATGGAAGTTCTAACTGTACTTATGACGATAAATGGAATATCATTGGGTATACTGGAAACAGGTAAATCTCAGTTTAACCCTTAAAAAAAAAATTATCCCCTCGTATTTTGAAAGGAAGCATGATACAGATATTTCTAATATAGATTTTCCTTTAAACTCTTTAATTTTTTGTTTTAATGTGCTTAAGTTTTCTATCTTATAAAAGATCATTAGTTTCTTGTCACTTAGATTATTTAAAAAAGAAGAGGGATATGAATGTATGAAAATGTACATATTGCTAGATTTTATGATGAACCAAGTCCCACAAACTTAAAATTAAATAGAAGGTTAAATATGATAGTCTGCATATGATGATTATAGTTTGATAGATAGTCTGTAGAGATATGATAATCTGTATATGGTGTATACAGACTATCATATCTTTCAGATGAATTGTTAAATGTTGAACTCGTAGAGCCTAAATTCTTTACTTTGATGTGAAATGGATATATAGGATATACAATAGGAGGTATTAGGTTAGAAATGGACTTCATGCATTTTCGATCTCATTTCGATATTTATGTTTTCTCCATTTTAATTTGATATTAGTCACGATTTCACATAATGCAGTATATGATCATTGACATATCATTACCTTGTATTTCCCACAAATTTCATTGAAATCAGATAATTTTTAAAAGTGTTGCAATTTTAATTAATATGAGTGTATATCGGATATTATCTGTTGCTTTCTAACATTCATTTTAGCATTTGAATTAATTTGTTTTATATAATAAACAATTATCTGTTTTTCAAAATTTCATAAAAATATTTTTTATGAAATAAATAAAACACTAATATTTGAGGCAAAAAGAACAATAAAGATATCAATTATTTAATAATGAGCTGAAAAAGAAAATCTTGTAAACAAATCACATAGAAGTATTTGACCGACTTGTAAATTACAAATATTAAAGCATTGCAAGTATCCATTAAAGCTATTGACGTAATTCCCTAATTCCAACAACCTTCGTACAAATTATATAGACACAAAATTTTTTTTGTAAGTGTTTCTCCTTCAGAGTTTTGAGTTGATGAATATACGAAAATTTGATTTAAGTAAAATGTAAATATCAACTTAATATCAAAGAACATCTTAACGGTACGTATCAAAATGATGTATATTCCAAATTTTGTTTTCGTGCATCAATGTATTAGAAATACAATGCAACAATGTTTTCGAAATACAATGCAACAATGTTTTTGAAATGTGTTAGAAATACAATGTAGCAATGTTTCGAAATGTATTAGAAATACAATGCAACAATGTTTTCGAAATGTATTAGAAATACAATGTAACAATGTTTTCTAAATGTATTAGAAATACAATGCAACAATGTTTTCGAAATGTATTAAAAAGACATCAATGTATACAAGCATTAAATAAGTAAATGCAGTGTTATTCCTATTTCGAAGGAAAGCAGCTTATTGAATCTATAAAAAATCCTGCTAAATTATGTAAAAAATTCCTTTTCTAAACTAAATACGTTTGAAGAAATATTTAATATTACAAATATTTCTTCGAACGCTTCGGAAACATTTATATTAGGGTTGAATAAAAAGTGAGAAATCTTGGATTGGTTAATGATGGAATGGAACGGTAATTTTAGAATACAGAATGGTAATTTTTATATAAATAAACTTGTTTACGAAGCAGTGTTTTAAAAATTAATTCCTTTTCAAAATGAATCATAAGTGAGTTTTAATTCCATTAAAACTCTTTTTGTCCAAAAAATGCTCTTGAGAATTTATAAAAACAATAAAGATTCAATTTTCACATATACATTGCAATAATTCATTTTTTTTCAGGGTCAAATGTTTGTTGTCTCAGTTTATGGGGTAAAGACAGTGGACCATATTTTCAAGCTCTTCACTGTATTTTTGGTTTAGGGGCACTCATAGCACCTCTTATTGCTGCACCTTTTCTTGGAGATTATGAATCAGACTTTCTTAAATTTGACAAACACATCGAATTTGATTTCAACAACAGCTCTACTATCTTTGCCAATACCACTACTCAGAACAGCACTCATTATTTTCCAAATGAAGGCTTTGAGATAATTTCAGAAATTCCACGAGTCACTTATGCTTTCACAATTATTGGGGTATTTGCATTACTAGTTACCACACTTTTCTTCATTGTCTGTATTATTACACCGAAAGATAGCCAAGGTCAAAGAACTGATGAAACTTCAACCGGCAAAAAGAATGTAATTTTTATTCTCTTAATAGTTTTCTAAATATTGTTCTGGTATTTGTGGAAACTGGCACCGAAGTCGGATATGCACAGATGTTGACAACTTACGTAGTTAAAGGACCTTTAAAACTTACCTCTACCATTGGTTCTTATATGACATCTGTATTTTGGGGATCATTTGCAGCTGCAAGATTTGCATCAATATTTCTTGCAATTTGGTTTAGTAATTTGCAAATGATAATTTTTGATATTATCATATGTATAACAGGGGCTCTTATTTTAGTAATTTTTGGAGCTTCTGATATTTGGGCAGTATGGTTAGCAACTGTCTTGTTAGGAGTAGGAACAGCTTCTTTTTTTCCAGCTGCAGTTGGCTGGACGGATAGATACATCACAATGACGAATAAAATAGCATCATCGTTTTCTATTGGAGCTTCGTTTGGCGAAATGGTTATTCCTTACATTATAGGTATTTATATAAATACCGTACCGAAAGTCCTCACTTATATGGTAGCGGCGTCATCTATTCTATCCGTTGTTGTAGTTTTCATTCTATGGTTAATATTAAGAAAACAACAAGACAAATATCTCAAAGAGGAAGGAACAACTAATGTCGTTGTTGATGCATAAGTCGTTGTGTAATTCATTTTTACGAAATATTTTTTATCGTTTCTTTATTTATTAATTACACTTTGAAAAGAGTATACAGTATGTGCAAAGAAAATTGAAGAATTTTTTTGTAAAACAACTGAGAACAAATTGTATATAAAAATGACAAACCTTTTAGAAAATATTCTTGTTATTATTTTGTATGTATCATGCATTTTAAATTACATGAACATTTTAAAATCTTTTTTAAAAAATTTTAATGTGTCACATAAAAATAGTTTTAATCCTTTTATTTCAAAATCACATAAAAGTATTTGAAACTACAATATCCTTACTTAACAGCATAAATGTTAAATGAATATAATAATAAAGAAATAAAATGTATTTCGCAAATACTTTTACAAAAAAAAAATTTAAAATGTTGCTAACTTTTCAATTTCAAGGGTAGAATCTTTAAAGGCTTACCTTAAAAATTAATTGTACTTACAATAAAATAATTACCTGTATAAATACATACTGTCCTACAAGTAAATTAAAATAAATACCATGATATTTCGATGAACTGTTGATTTAGACAGCTATTTGTTGAATTTTGTATTATTTTGTAGTTGTGCATAATTTAAAATTAATAATTATATTTTATAATCTTTGATTCAGATGACGTAATCCCCTTGCCCATTGCAATAAGGAACATCTCTGTAGTGTGTTAATTGTGACATGCATAACAATCTGCTTGCCCACAGATCTTAATTATGAAGGCAATTTAACAACAATTTAAAGATATTCTTTTTCCTTGTTGCAACAAAATAATCTGTTTTGAGCAAGGAAACAGAATGGTTCTTTCATCTTCTAACAGAAAGAGCCATATCATATCTTCTTCAGAGGAGGTTGTAGCTCATAGCCTATTTAGTACAAGTTTACTTGAATTTAAATTTTTGGGTTAGAACTCATCTCAAAGGTTTTAAACAACACTATAAGGAAATTTAATCCGTCTAGAAGCACCAGTATATAAAGCCCATTTCTATCCATCATATCGCAAGTCGCATAAGACAGGTGAAAAATTGCTTATTGAAATATACAACAATATCTTCGTACAGAAACTGAAGGTAAAGAAACGTTTATTAGAATAATAGAAATTTCAAGAGTGTGATTTTCACGGCTTCTCTATAGGTGTCTAAATATTTCAAAAATTGTATTTTCATTTTTATTATTCTTACTAATGATCTTTCATTCAAAGCAGAGGTATCCAGCCTTTTGGTTCCACTAGACCTAATTCGAAATTAAAATAAATCATGCACTGAGCATAAAATTTTCTAATGATTATTCTACGCTAATTCTTATTTTCCAAACATTAATACTAGCGATTATTGTTACGATGCAAAAAGAACTGATACATATTGTGTATATATGACATGCTTGATGACAAATTAACAGAAATGGCTTAACAAAAACAGGAAAAAAAACCCAGCAATATATTAGATTAAATAAAACTACTTACATCTTTTCTAATTAAAAGAGATAATATTTGATAAAAATAAGCATAAGGAATGTATCAAATGATGATAATTTCATCAGGCTGTATTAGCCAAACAGAAAATTAAAGCCATTTCATGCTAAATTAAGTAGGAAATCCTGGAAACATAATGTATATTTTTTGGGACTTTTTATAAATGTATACTAACGGCATCTTGTGCCAACTTTTTAATAACTAGTATTATAACTAGGCACAACTTTTAAATGGAAGGAATACATAAAATTTCCAATCCACTGCAACATATAAGGTAGCCTGCATATAGATCATATTTTTCTTTATGAAACAAGTTGCTCTTTAATTTCTGGAGGTAGCGTATAATTTCAAAAAATATTTGCTTATTTATGTGTATTTGAACACTTAATTCTAAGTATTTTTAAAGCTATTTATTATGGTGGTATTTTAAACTGCATTCAATGTAATGAGAAATAATTTCTTTTTTATTGTTATTAATAATTACAAATAATCCATATAAAATAATTTTAGTATATTTTTAAATATTGATGAATAATAATTGCATATTATATTATTTCTAACATTAGTAACAAATTAAATGATATCGTTTAAAATGATCTTTCAAGTTCTAAATGGAGAAAAATTATCACCTTGCCTAATATTAGAATCCTGGCATATTTAACATCCAAGAGAAAATAAATTTCTAGATACACTACTGACTAATGAAAATTTAACACCATAAAGAATATGAAATATCAGTCGTAATTATGACAAAGATAACGCACACAAGGGCGAAATTATCAAAATAATAATTCCGTTCGATTCAACGTGCAGAAAAACAGTAAGCAGTAATACTGTCATTCACGAAAAAATAGTACTATGTGCACTTGAAATCAACTACATAAACACCTGGTGTCTTTGCATTTAAAGAAATAGGTTTTGGAAGTGTTTTTAGATTAGACAATCCATGCTGCTTTTACACAAGGATTCCCGTGCATTTGTATCTACCTATAATTAGTTGTGCACTGCCTACCATTTGTATGAATATAAAGATATCTTATGTGGGATTCTTCCAATTGAGGACTCCCATTGTCTTTCCAGCTTTATAAACTGTGCTATTATGTATAGAGAATTTAGCCATTGTATCCTCTATAATGGTTTATAGACTCATTAGTGATGGTGATGTCAAAATCGATCCCCAATGAAATAGATTTTGGAAGTGTTTTTAGATTAGACAATTCATGCTGCTTTCACACGTGGAAAGGATTTCCGTGCATTTGTATCTACCAATAATTAGTCATGCACTGCCTACAATTTGCATGAATATAAAGATATCTTATGTAGAATTCTTCCAATTGATGACTTCCATTATCTTTCCAGTTTTATAAGCTGTGCTATTCTCTATGGAGGATTTAGCCGCTGTATCCTCGATAATGGTTTCTAAGGCTCATCAGTGATGGTGATGTCGAAATCGATCCCCGATTTCAGGTGATTTTTCGAACCATTTAAAGACCTTCAATATCCCACGACATGACATGAAGCTGTTTCTTGTCTTTAATTGCAAAACTTTTTCCTGTTGTGGTTGTATCAGCAATGCTTGATATAGTGATAGTATTCTCTAATTAATAAGTAATAGATGAACAGATTGAAAAATTCTAATTTAAGACTTTTATTTAAATACTTTTCTACAATCGTACTATCTTTTATTTCAAATATTTATAACGTTATTGAAAAAATGTCATCTGTTTGCAATCTATAACAACCACGCAATACAAAATGCATTTTTTGTAGTCATTTGTTTCTGTTTCATTTCTTAAAGTTTTCACTTATTTATAGCAAACTCGATATTTACATACAATATTTTTTTGAAATTTTCATTTGAATCCAACAATCGAGAACAATTTTTATATTTGGAGATGTATGCTCCAGCCATAACAAACTGTTTAACTATATTATATTATAAATACAAATACTGCAATTTTGATTGGAAGAGACATTCACAAAGTTACCTGTTTGATTTTACAGCGTCAGTTAAAGCAGCTGTCACACTAATTGAAAGTAATAATTGGTGATTAGAACAATCAACTATTTAAGCCTTTAGTTTGTTATATTAAGTTAAAGTATAAAAATCCCACATTAGTTTTTCTTATATTTTTTATTTTCTACATTTTAAACTTCGTCTTTATAAATTATATAAACAAGTCTCTAAGCAAATTGTAAGTAAAGATAACTTGGTATACAAGTTATAAATATTAAATAATGTTGAAAAAGAAAAACGAATTTAATATAGTGACGAATTTTGAAATTCATATCTATTTGATAAAATGTACGGTGCATTTTAAGCATTCGGTATTGATGAAAAAACAGATACAGAGGGTGTAGTCTTGCTGATAGTACGTAAGGTTTCTGACATAAAGGAATCTTGGTTTCATACTGAAAAATTTCCACATAAGCGATTGACATTTATTTATGTCCAGTTTACTGAAATTTTAAATACACTAAATTTTTAACTGTAGTATTTAACAGATTTTTTACTTCATTTTCACACATGCAAATTTATTAAAGTATAGCCCATTATTTAAATGAGTACTTTTTACTCAACAAAGACCTCTTATTCCATTTTATAATTATTAGTATTAACGTTTCGTTATAATAATAGTTGGTTCTTTTGTAACAGAATTGCTAATTGCTTTTAACATAGTCATAGTTAAATGAGTTTATTAATAATTTTCTCTTGTGTAAGGGGTTGAGATATTACACTAAAATTTATAAGCTAGGAAATATTCTGTTCATGTGCTTTCTGTGACTTTTTCTTGAGAAGACCAAGCTTTCAAATAAAAAATGAGTAAATTTATCACATTGTCCTATTTTAATTTCTATTTCTAGAATATCTTAACTGGAATATTTGTTATTATTACATGATTATTAATTAATTAATTAAAAAATAAACTTCTATTTATGATATCAAAAAAAAAAAAAAAAAGTTTTGGGTTTTTTTGATTAATTTAAAAATATTTTTAATTGTGTAAACACAGAATAAGTTAGTCTAAATATGTTTGAGATTAATTAATTTTAAAGTAATTTGACAGAATATGCTTATATCTAAAATTTATGTACTTTGTGCATACTGTCAGAAGTTTTTTATTTCCAATGACAGGCTATAAAAAGCAATAAAATAAAAAGAACACAAGGAGCATGAAAACAACAACGAGAAACGAAGGAAATCACATAGTGACATGTTTAGCCCATAAGGGCCCTAGCCTCCCAGTAATGACCCTACACAGTGGAGGAAACAAGTGCAGGGCAGACAGGAAGGTGAGATGAATCCATGTTCTCTCCAAGACTGCAGAGCATGCATTTTGGGCTTGCAAATATTTTCATTCGAAAAAGATGATTGGCCAAACAATCATGGCCTGTCAGGGTATGAAAAGGTCAACAGCTTTAAACCTGGGCTGATCAGGGATGTTTAGAATAAAGTTAAACCAGGTTTTAGATGAGTTGCCTTCACGTAGATTATCAGTTAGAGTGTTCCGAAAAAGTCTCGGATCATCAGTTTCATCGAGTGAAAAGAGATGTCTTTACAAAAGGTTTGGGTGATGGTTATTCCTTTTTTGGCAAAAGAATCCGCCTTCTCATTACCCAAGATCCCACAATGGCCTGGGATCCACTGCAAAACGATATCTTTGCCCTTTGAGTCAAGGTCTTCAAGACAAGAGATGCACTTTTCTATGGAAGTAGACTGAGGTGCCCGGGAGGAATTGATTGCCAAAAGTGCTGGTCGTGAGAAGTTCGCCGTTAGAAAATCTTAATTTACTATGTAAGATGTATCATATTAAATTTAAAAAAGTTTCACATATCTGTGAAGTATTTTTTTGAACACCCACAACCTTATATCTAAAGATATAAGTTTTCCAAAAGTATTCTTTTTCTGTAACACTTTTAAATTTTCCGTTTACACAATTTAAAATACTCATAATTTTTAATTTTTAAGGAGTATGCATCTGATAGAGAAATGCATACTCCTTATTAGAACTAAATAATTTCATTACTTATATTTTTGTAAAATTTTTATTTATTTTCAGCCTAAGAATTTATGTTTGAATTCAAATGAAATTATTAATTTGAAAATTATGCATGTCGTCAAAATAAGTTAAAATCCAATAACTAATAAACGAAATGTTCATCCAAATTCAATGGTTTTTATTTTATTAACTTGAAGGAAATTGAACATTCATATAAGTAACTATTACACTCTAAGTATATTTACATTTGATTTAAGCCTGTTTAAGATTACACAGTTGAAGTGGAAACTTTAAAAACTTTAAAACTTATTGTTGCAAAACTTTATAAGAACTTCTGTATTATTCTATACTTTCTTCTATTATTTATATTTTCCAATTATGCTTATAAAATCTTAAACTGTATACTCACTTGGCTCAACTGTACTTTTATCATACTGTTAAAAGCTTTATTTAAATTAAAATATATTTATATGAGAGATAAAAAGATAAAAATATAAGATGAATAACACATATCAAATAATGGCAAAGTTTTTTAAAAAATAAGATTACAATTGTTTTAATTTACAAATAAATCCTCTGTTATTTTGCTGAAAATTCCTAAAATTCTTATGCATATAGCATATATTGAATTATTTAGATGAGCTTAAAATATTAATAAATAATGAGGTGACAAAAATAATTGCTTAAAATAAAATCTATTACTCTTTAACTTTTAAATCAAATGCGACATTAGTTGTTCCTTCATCTTTGAGATATTTATCTTGCATTTTTCTTAATATTAACCACATAATGAATACTATAATAGTTGACAGAACGCAAGACATCATTACCACATAAAGGATAACTTTCGGTATCGTATCAATATAATGACTGATTATGTAAGGAATAACCATTCCACCAAATGCTCCACCTATAGCAAATGAGGACGCTATTTTATTCGTTACTGTAATGTACCTCTCTACCCAACCAATGGCAGAAGGAAAAAAAGAAGCTATTCCTACTCCTAATAAAATGGTACCTAACCATACTGCCCATACTTCAGATGCTCCAAAAAATAATAAAATAAGGGCACCTATTAAAGATATAATAATATCGAAAATTATCATTTGCAAACAACTAAACTTAATTGCAACAAATACTGATACAAATCTTGCAACTGAAAATGCTCCCCAAAATACAGATGTCATATAAGACCCAGTGGTTGTGGTAAGCTTTAAAGGTCCTTTAACTACATAGGTGGCCAACATTTGTGCAAATCCAACTTCTGTGCCTGTTTCCACAAATACTAGAACGACGTTTAGGAAAACTATTAAGAGAATGAACCCTAACTTTCTTTTTCTAATTTGAGTTTCATCATTTGTTTGACCTTGGTTATCTATCGGTGCAATGAGGCATACAATTAAGAAAAGTGCTGTAACAAATAATGCAAAAACTCCAATAATTATGAAAGCATAAGTGACATGTGGAATATCTGAAATAGTCTCTAAACTACTATTTCTGAAGAAACTTTGAGTTCTGTTTTGAATGGTAGTATTATCAAAGATAGTAGAGCTGTTGTTGAAATCAAGTTCTAGATTTTCTGATTCATAATCACCAAGAAATGGTGCTGCTATAAGAGGTGCTATGAGTGCACCTAAACCGAAAGTAAAGTGAAGAGCTTGATAAAATGGTCCACTGTCTTTACCCCATAAATTGAGACAACAAACATTTCCTCCTGAAAAAAAAAAAAATTGAATTACTGCAACTAACAAAGTTGAAAAATTCCTGCATTTATATAGATTTCTACATAGTAGAAATCTATATAAATGCAGGAATAATCTACATAGTATAATCTACATAGTATAATCTACATAGTAGGCTTTTCTCAATAGTATTTGAAAAAAATCATGCCATTTTAAACTTACTTATGACTCATTTGAATAAGAAAATAATTCTAAAATTTGGCTTTTTATAATTTCAGTTACTTGAAAAGTATTAATTTCTATAAAGGAGAATAATCAAATGCCATATCCAATAAATTTAGCTTTTGGAAAAACTTTCTACCTGATTTAGGAGAATTTGCACTAGTAAATCCAATAAAACCTGTCCTTTAAGGTTTTTAGGTTTATTTATTACCTTCATTAAATTAATCTCTTTCTAACGCATTTCGCGTAATTGAACTTGTAATTGCAGATATTTTTGATTTGCATCTTGCAGTTATTATTTAAGTTTATACTGAATTTTATTTTTCTTCAAGTTTCCGTGTATTCATCACGGGAAAACTCCAAAAGGAAAAATCTTTTAAAATAAGTTTTAAATTAAAATTCTTTTAAAATAATAATTCTTTTGAATAAATACTTTGTACGAATGCTATTGGAATTGGATATATCATACCAGCTTTAATAAATCATTACAAGATTTATGAATTTACCCTTGACAGATTAGATGAAGGTCTTGATGACAATTTCAAATCTGGTGCCTTTGGTTAATAGTATAACCTAGAAATGCTTTCATTTTTTTTTAATGAAATAATCTTAACCATAAGAAATTAATGAGAGTTTTATGAAATTAAAGATTTAAACCGCTTAAAACAATCAATAAAGGAGTTAAATTGAAAAAAAATCTCTTGATAAAAGTCTCTGTAATATACCCATTTTTCAAAACTTTTGGGTGTTCATTCGAGTATAATCTGAAAAGTTCTTTTTAGTTTTTTGGAAGGATAAAATGAAATTTACCTGTATCTAATATGCCTAGTGACATTCCGTTTCCAGTCATAAGTACAATTAAAACTGTAATGCTCCTACTCCATGGAATACCAAGTATTGCCAGTGCTGCACAAAAATTAAAAATGGTGAGAACAATCTGCTTTCTAGTCAGTACATCAAACAAAATACCTCCTATAAAAGAATTAAAGATGTGATATATCAAATTTATTATAGTACATCTTTCTACATGATCAAAAAGAAATTTCTGTGTATCTGTATGCATTTATTATAACTTTAAAGCTATAACTTTTAGAGATCCATTTAATTTTTACTGGATGTATTTTTTTTATCTAAATATTAAATAAAATTTCTTGCTAGTTATATTTCTTTGAAAAAAAGTTATATTTTTTATAAAATTTTAATTTTGACCTTTTAGTATAATAATCGTCTGTTTTTCCCAGAATATTTGTAATATTTTAAAAAAATCGAAGATCGAAGTTCATTTTTATTCTCTGAATTTATTATATAGATTATTAAATCTGTGCATAGATTTATTATTTTTTATTGAGTAAAACAATAATTTTTGACAGATTTTTTTGAATAAAATGACAATTTTTGACAGAAAATAAGCTATAAAATATTATTCAACGCCGATATTTAGAAAACGTTTGTTCTCATTCTTTAATAATTTGTAAATATTTTAGAGAATGAGATTTATAATTGTTTTTCATTTGTTCTTGGTTAAAATGGTAAATGTTTGTTTAACTTTATTTGTTTGTTTCTTTTTAAATATGTTTTTGCTTAATATGTATTTAAAATATTTCACTTTTATAAAAGTTTAAAAGGTATGTTGCATTTAAAATTCTTTTCTGTTATATATTAACATTTTATTTTGATGCAACAGAATAAATTTATTTGTGTTATTTCTGCTATCAATTTTTTGATAATGTTGCGAATTAGAAATAAATACGAAAAATTCTAAAATTAAATAATTATGAATAAAAAAATATTTTTTTAATTAATTTAATTTAAAATAATTTAATAATATGATTAAAATAAATACTAAAGGTTTTGAAATATTTTTGAAGGTTTGGTTTAGTTTAGTTTGCCGCTATACGGTCGTTTTGTGCACACTTTGGGCTAATTAGTCTAGGACCTACAGTTTAACGTGGATTCAGAACCACTCACATACATTCATGCCACCGCCAGGGATTCGAATCTGAAGCCTGTGGTACCAAAGTCCGGCGTTAGGCCAATTGGCCCTCAGGCCGCTCTAAAATAGGTAAAGATCTAATTGCCAGACCTTGATTAACGGGACAATTCCGATGATTTCGTTTTCTTAGAACTATATCTACATCTTGGAGATTACATGAATCGAAAACCAGTGTGAGAGATTCTCAGAATCTATAAGGCATCTAATTAAGCAGTTTTGTTAATTAGAAAAATTGGTGGTTAGCGCTTTCTGCTTCTGAACAAAATATTTGATTTGATTTGTCGCTCTACGGTCACTTTGTGCAGACTTAAGGCTAATCAGACCAGGACCTACAGTTAAACGTGGATTCCGAACCACTAAGATACACTATGCCATCGGCAGGTTTCGAACCCGAAGCCTGTGGTACCAAAGGCCAGAGCGCTCGCCAATTAGCTATCAGGCCGCTCTGAACAAAAGAAGATCAGTTTGAAGCTTGGCAAGCGAACCAAACCGCGAGAATCATTGTTTATGTTGGGGATAAGCATGGCCGGAATGTCTTATCGCATATTTTAATTAAATTTGAAATTCATTTATTATTTTTATTATTGATATGTATGAAATAAAATTTAAAATTTGGTTTTGAATTAATGTTAAAAGATTTGAAAAATAAAATAAATTATTTAGTAAACATACATGAAACATGCTAATATAGCATGGACATTTAGATAAATTTGGCGAGGAATTTAGCTATTACGCCTGCTAAAGTGTTTACTTCAATGAAATCCAGTCATAAAACATGAGCAGATATCAGAATAAAAACACAATAATGTTATCTCTTTTTCCATATGTCTGCTGCTTACCTTAATTGAATTTTCGACAAATGTTTTCATTATTGAGATTGGATAGCTTTCGTACTCTTTTATTTTTATTTAAAAAGAGCCTGAAATTTCAATTATTGGTTTGGTTTGGTTTGTCGCTCTACGGTCATCTTGTGCACACATTAGGCTAAACAGACTGGGACCTATAATTTAAAGTGGATTCGAATCACTACAAACATCCATGGCATCGCCGGGACCCGAAACCTGTGACACCGAGCGCTATTCAGTTATTGAAGTAAATTTTTTAAACCAAAGCGAGCATTTAATTGGATACGAATGTACAAACTTTTATTTGCATTATATATTTTATTTGCATTATAAATTTAATTAGCTATCTATCTAATTGTGTAAAAATATTCGTACAGTCAAAATAATTAAAAGATTTTGTCATGAATAACTTATAATTAATATTTTGTTGAATATCCTTTGCCTTTCGTAATAGCTTACAATATTTGTGCCATGGATTCTAACAATTCTGAAATAATTTAGTTTAAATCCTCTTTGTTCATGAATCTTAACTTTGTTATCTAAAACATACCACAAATGATCTATGAATTTGATATCCGTCGATTATGGAAAATAGCTAAGGAAATTTTGGCATGTTATATAACAACCAAAGCCTAAGGTTTAAAGCTGAATGTTTGAGATAATTATCATGCATAAAATTATCAATTATGACATAAGGCACTACGTCAGGGACGTTCATACAACTTTAAACAAGTAGATAAGCTCCTCTATTCATTCCTGTTGGTAGAAGATTCTTTGGATGCATTTCTGTGCTTGGTTTTTCCACGCTTTTTCACCTTATCAGATCCAAAAATATTTACCTTACTCTTATCTGAAAAGATAATTTGTTTTCCAAAATTCAGATTATTATAATTCTTCTCTGTCATGAAGAATTTTCGACTAGCAACAAGCAGAATTTCTGCATGTATTTTGTACTGTACTTATAGATATATGTACCCCACTGTTTTGAAATCTAACTTCCAATCTAGGGGAACTAATCCTTGAATTTTTTTTTTTCCAATCGATAATCATACGAGCTGAGAAGTGATGATCGATCACTTCAGTAACATTGAAGAACCAAATCTTTTAATTATTGAGTAATACGAGAATAAGAAATGAATTTTGGTATACACTGCTTAACCTTCTTTACAAGATTGTAAAATTCTCTTACTTTCATAAAAATAAGTCTCTGATAAATCATTCTCTAACTATAAATCTCTAGATTCTATATAGTGACTATAGTAATTTCGGCAATAAACAAAAGTCTCTGAAAGTTTCTGTCCCATTTCTAAGAGTTACACTTCAAAAACACATTCTTCAAATTTTTATATCAATATGTATATATATATATATATATACAGGAAATCATCTCAAGTAATTTGTATAATTTCTTTTTAAAACAGTCGTGAAACACGGCAGTAAATTTGCATTTTTACGTGTACGAATACTTTTTCACGTCTTCAAAATTCAATCGTTTTAAGTTTTTTGTAATAAAAATTTATAAAACTTTTCATAGTTTTTCTACAATTCCAATTACGAATATATATATTTTCAAACTTCTGATAATTATTTCTTTGAAATGAGCCCTCTTTTAAAGTTAAAAACATGTTTTCAATATAAATAGGCATCGTATGAATACTAATACCAACTTGAATGCAAAGCCCTACATCTGAATTATGATGTCCCTACATGTAGGCCATTGCGTACTGCAAGTTGTTGTCGTAGCTCGAGTATATCGCCTTTTAATCTAGCATTTTCAACAAATTTCTATATATTAAAAGACTTCCCACTTAAGGTAAGTTGAAAAATCTTTATATTTCGTTATTTTAAAGTAATTGTAACATAATTAAAAGTTTTAATTCCAATAAATGTAAGTATTCATGTTTCTCCAGTAAACTGTGATTGCATAGTGACTATTAGAAGGTGAAATATAAAGTAAATATTGCACATCTAAGATTTCATGTAGTTTCTATTTAAAGTTGACACATATCCATCAAATACCAGGGTAAGAATACATACTGCTTTCATTGTTGTAATAATACAAATATTTACATAAATTATTTTCTTTCCTGTATGATATTACACTATCATGAAACTCTGTATTCATTTCTTGTTAATCTCATCTTTAAATTTATCCACAATTCTATATAAACCATATTAATAATATTTAAAGAATGTATTTACAAAGTTGGGCATATTTTTTTAAGAAATATAAATATCTGTTTGATATTGAAGATATGTATTTTCTGATAACAGTTAGATGTAACAAATTTTCGATTGGAGGCAAATATTATGCTTGCTTTGTTTTTTAAAGAATATTTTTATTTCTTAATAATAATTGAAACATAATATACTAAATTATTTCATAACGATAATTATTTTAAAGCCATAAAAGAGACACAAGAAATTTGATATTGTTAGATTGTTGAAAATGCCTTTGAATGCAGTGTGCCAATGTTCAAAGACAAATATGATAATGAAAATTAAAGTTTATGTATGTTCATGTTCATGTAAAGTTCATTATTTCTAATAACTGAAAATAACGGCGGAAGTGGATTCTAGCCATTCCAAGGAAGGACTTGAAATATAAAAAAAAATCCAAACGATGGAAATTTTCAAATTTCTTCAACCTATTTTCAAAGTTATTCTCATTTAATGTCAGCTGAATGAAAAATTTGAGCTAGATTGAATACCATATTAAACTTTAATTTTAAGTAAATTAAGATTACTTAACAATTCAACTTTTTACTTATTTTCTACTACCAGGTCTAAAAATGCAATTGAATAATTATTCTAAAATATCAGTTATTTTTTCACCGGTTTAAAAAAATTAGAAAAACAAAGACAAAATTCTTTTCATGAATCGATTCGAAAAAAAACTTTTTTCTTACACTTTGATATGTATTTTTTCTTTTGTTATTTTATGATTCTATTCTAAGAATCTCGTCCTTCGATAAATATAATTTCTTTTATCCAACCAGCTGAAAATGACAGCTGCCCATTCCCTTCTGGAACTTTTAGTAATTCTTGGGGTTGCAACCTTGAACCGTGTTGTCGAGCAGTTTTAGCAAATTCACTTATAATACTGACAGCGTTTGAAAGCATCGTTTTTAAAATAAATATTATTTTTTTTATATATTATAAGTTATTGCGTATGGAATAATAATTATCTTTATAGAATAATAATTATTTTTGAATAATAATTATATTTGGCATATGAGCCAAATCTTAAAAAATTTGCATTTACCAAATTCAAACAACAGATCCAAGTTTTTCTCATGAAAAGTTTTAATTTATAAACAAGGCTTCTTTATGAGCTTTATACGTATGCTGTATTTTAAAAAATGTATTTGTAGACTTGATTATTTAAACATTTTTAGGCTAGTTTCGATTTCCAATAAGAATATTTATTATAATAAAGCTTTCTACAATAATTCTTTCTTTTATAATTATTTTGTTTCAAAGAAACAAAATAATTTCTTTTCTGAAAGTCATAAAAATTGACTTAATTAAGAAACTTTAAATTTCATTTTTTAATTTTGTTTAAAATATTCTTTTTAATTTATTTAGAAAAAGTCAAACAAATAAAACCAGTTTTTTTTTTAATTATACGAATATAAAAGGGAAAAACGGGGAAATACTGCGCAGTGGGTATGTTTTAGGTTTAAAAGTGTACGAGGTAGTTTTTGACTACTTTGCCAATAGCGTGGAAGGAATAGTTATAAAATTAAGCCAGACATTATCATTTCATGTCACTGTTAGAACATTCTCTGACTTGTGAAGAATTAACGTTTTCTTTAGAATTTCGACAATTCAGTTTTTAAAGTACGCTTCCTTCTGTAAGCTTTAATAGAAATTTCAGTCTGTAAATGTGTCAGACCCGCTGTTTTTCATTAGAATATGCCATTTTGAATGTCAATTTAGCCATTTTTTATCGAAACAAGATTTGTTGAATTAATAAGTTCTGTTTGATGTAATTCCGCTCGCCAACTGGCGTGCTTAATTATACAAAGAAAAAAAAAAATTCGTACTTGGTATTACCCCATACAAAAAATCCTTTACCTAATGGGTATTTTGTATACTTCGTAGATATCTCGAAATTATGCGCGAAGAATTAATTGGGGAACTGGTTGTTGTAGATTATTACGGGGATCCTTGGCCGCTTTGCGGCCACTAGCTCCTTCTTTGTAAAATGTTGAAACATAGCGGTGGTCTCATGCCCTTTGAGTTAATAAGCAAAAATAGATAATTAAATGCCCTTTTTATTAAAAGAGAATTTTTATTTAATAAAATTATAAAATGAAAAATATCACAAATTTCAAAATGTAGATGTTGATGAAATCAGTTGCATGTAATAACCCAGAATGATCTTAGAGAAAAGCGAACTTTTTTCATCTAGGCAGTTGTAAGGAATTAATTTAAAATATTTAGAACAGTGCGAGGTCTTTTGCTATGTTTGCGGGAAGAAATATCGTAATCGTAATTTTGTAGGATATTTAATACAGGGTTATTGATGTGTCACATATCATTATAGAATTTAGTAGAAATTTTGTGAAAAATTGTCTTAAACTTGGAATCGAGAGAGCTCGTCTAATATCGTCATTACGAAAGTACCAGGATGAATTCGTTAACATTCTGAGAGTTTTGTTCTCAAGCCTTTGAATAATTTCAAAATTTGTACGTGTGACAGAACCCCAAACTGGGTTTGCATGAGACAATACTGGACGAAGATAAGAGAGATATATTAAAATTTTGAGATTAATCAATAGAAATTCAGCTTTACCTCTTAAAGAATAGAGAATTCTAAATTGAGTATTGAATTTATTTCTAAGATTGTAGATATGCGATCTGTAGTTAAGTTTACTATCAAGGATAATTCCTAAGTACTTAGTTTCTTTAGACCAGGTGATATAATTATTGTATATTTTAAAATTAGGAGGGTTATAGGATTTTTTGCAAGTGAAAAGAATTGCTTCAGTCTTGTCTACATTTAATTTTATCAATGATATAATTTTTGCAAATTTTCCTGGATGGTGCAAGTTTTTTTTGCCTTGCGTTAAGATTGCAGTGTCGTCAATTGGGGATCTTGGAGCAAAAACTCAGATGGAAGGAAGCATTGAAGCAGTTTTACAGGGAAGTGAAAAATCCGGTAGAGGGAGAGTTTTAGAATCCACCTTAGAGACAAATTAAACAAAACCGATCATTCAAAAATTGCTTTGCACGGAATCCAATTTCCTCAACCCTGTCCTTCCCCCAGGCTATTTTATGAAATAAACCCGTTTGATATCCAAAAGTTGGAATGTAATTTTGCTGAAGCCAATCAATCAAAGTAAAAATTAATTTAATAGATCGAAAAAAAAAGTCCAATCTATCGACATCATCAAGAAACCCCGAACTAAAAAAATACATAAATCCTTTCACTGTCTCAACAAGGATTTCTCATTTATATCTGCATTTTATATGGTATGCACTTCCACTTTTCTGTGGGTTTTTTTCTATTAAAAAAATAAAAGCATTCGGGTCAGGTGCCCCTTTACCACACCCATCCGTTGACATTTAACAGGGAGGAAGTCAAAAAATTATTAAATTTACAAGTTGTATTTGAAAAGTACAGATTCAGTGAAACACGAATCTACAATGTAGACGAAACCGGAATGACAATCGTGCAAAAACTTGTAAAGTTATTGGAGCCAAAAATGACGACACAATTAAGTGACTTAATATTCTAGACAGAGGTAAAAAACTTCACAATGATTATGAGTTGTTTTTCTTCGTCGTACTTTGCCATGAAATCCTTCAAATCGGAGAATTCTTCAAATTATTTAAAAACTCTTAATGGTTTTCTCCGCAATATGTATTTTGCTAATTGGGGAACTGAAATTTAGGATTTAACCTCACTCATCATCACTGCTCGAATATCTCAATCATTCAAAATCCTAGGTTTTCCTATACGATGTTTGTTAAAAATATATCCAGTCGCTTCTTAATTCCTTTACAAAGTTCCTTTTCCTAACGATTTTTGCAATTTCAGCGCAAGATTTTTTATTTCTGCTTAACTTAATTATCAGATTCCGAACGTCAACAGTAATTTCCAATTTTGCAGCCCTTTTAGCTGGAATGGTAACGGCACAAATTGTTTAAGGCATACTGAAGATTCTTTTTTCCATAATAATTTGCAAGGTTTTTTTTCTTGCTTAAATAAGAGTGTGACGTTCACCAAAAGTATCACATGTATGTAGATTTTTGTGATGTCAATTTTGTATATTCTGGAGAGCTAGTTTGCTTTTATCACTGACTTTTATAAAATATTGTTTAACTTATAAAATGTCACGTTGCCGTAAATTTAATCATTTTTTTTTTTTTTTTTTTTTTTTTTTTTTTTTTTTTTTATAATTTCTTAAGTCTCGTTATATTAATATGTATATATTGACTTTCTACACGCCTGACCATATAACCACGAATCACAAATCTCTACATCTAAATATAAAATAAATTAAAGCAATGCTTAAAAATAAAAAAGGAATGAATTTCCTATAAAATTATTACGGATGGCCTTTTACTCATGAGTGTAGACGAGTTGCAGTAACCTACAAATCTTTTAACGAAGACTTAAGATTAAGCCTTTAAATAGAAAGATTTATAAAAATGTTATTTGATAGGATTTGTATATTTGACGTCAGAGTTTGAAGAAATTGATACTTAATAGAATTGACGAGCAACTTATGCAGGAGTATTTTTAGAAATTTTATTAAGCTTTTTAAGAGAAACTATAAACTTGCCTACCAGTTAACGATCCGATGAGATAGCCAGTCGATCTAGCCGTGTAAATGAACGCAATATGCTCCATATCAGTATTGACGAGGTTTTTTAAATCTAATAGTGTCGGCCCGGTCACAGCAATGTTCATACCCTGCAAAAGTAAAACAGATCTTATTGTAAAGATTAAATAAAAATTATAATTATTGATTATATATTTATATATGTATAATTATAATTAATAATTATATAAATTAAACATGGTTGATGTTTTTTTATTGTAGTTTGCTATCTTCTCAGAGTGTTATAATTGAATGAAAGTGTTATCCGGTTTGAAAAAAAATAACATTTAAATATATGTATAATATTCTTAATTATTTTAAAAGCTTCATATTAAAATATTGTCTATTTTTTCATTTCGAAAAAAAAAAAAATTCAAAGCAAATATTTGGTTTAATTCTTTTTTCTTTTCCCTAATGTAGCTGGCAAACACTTAGACAGTTGTCTTTGATGCCTTAAGGCAAGCGTTGCACCGACGTTACTGAACTTAACACTTCCTTAGAGGTGGGTGTAGCTTGAAGATAAACAACAGACGCGGAGTAACAGTACCCCCGCAACGCTCTACAATCATGTTAGATCGGGACCTATGATTTAAAGTGGATTCGAACGACTACAAACATCCATGGCACTGTCGGGACTCGAAACCGAGCATAATCTACTTATAAAATGCATTAATAATATTCTTTATTAATCTAAAATACAAGAGGTTTGGTTTGTCACTCTGCGGTCATCTTGTGCACACGTTAGGCTAAACAGACCGGGACCTACAGTTCAAAGGGGATTCCGAACCACTACAAACATCCATGGCACCGACGGGACTCGAACCCGAAACGTTTGGTACCGAGCTCCTGAGCGAGAGTCACTCGGCCATCAGGCCCTTCCGTTTTTTTCTCTTATCTATTTATAAAATGTATCTTATTTATTATTTTAATTTGTGTGGTGAATGATAATATTTTTTTGCTGAGACTTTTTGTTTTAAGTGTTTATATCGTATTTTTTTATGAAAAGAATCTTAATTAAAAAAAGTACACACACATAGTATCTCTGCAGTTGTTAACAAAAAACATTTAAAATCAAATGTGAATAAAATTTTTATTATTTCTCTTAATGGCCGTTTAGTTATCAAAACTAACATTTTAATTATACAATATCATTAATGAAGTTTGCAATACATGAAAAATCTTTCTTTAAAAAACGATCCTTTTTTAATAATAATAAATTGTTTATTTTGAAATTTTATTTCTGAAGTTTTTGAATTTTCGTTTTGATAAATACTGCAACATTTGAGCTGCAAATGGAACTAACTGAATATGATACTTACCACGACAAGAAAACAAAGGTAAAGATTGCATGTCTTTATAATTTTTAATACTTTTTTTTTTTCTGTCAGTTTAGGCATTTTACACCTTTTAAGGTATAATATAATGAAACAGATCAAATCTAAAAAGAGATATTAAAAATTATTTAATTTTCAATAGTAATTTAGAATATTTGTAACAATAATAAATATTTTATTTTGGTGATATATGTCTAAAGGTCTGTAAATACGGAAGGGGGGTCATATTCATTTATAAGAAAAGATGCAAAAATTTGGAAAAAATTTTGGACCGCTTAAAAAAAGGAATTATTTTTTGAGACACGTTTAACAAGGATCACAATTTCCAAGGTGAGAAAATATAATCAGGCAATTGAAAGATAAGATTTCAAATTTTTTTAAATGTTTGAAACAGAAGTTATATTCTTTGCTCAGAAGAAATTACTGTGGAACGAAAAAGCAAATAAACATGACAGTTATCAGTGTTGTTTCGCACGGTCAAAGTAGAAAACTGACAACTGACTTGAGCTGAGCTTTACAGCTGACAGAAATATCTACGTGGGTTCTTAAGGTCAACTACTATTTATACTATTTAGAGAATCATTTGTAAACGGATATAAGGTGGTTATATGCCGGTGGGGAAATATAATCAGGCAATTGAAAGATAAGATTTCAAATTTTTTTAAATGTTTGAAACAGAAGTTATATTCTTTGTTCAGAAGAAATTACTGTGGAACGAAAGCAAATAAACATGACAGTTATCAGTGTTGTTTCGCACGGTCAAAGTAGAAAACTGACAACTGACTTGAGCTGAGCTTTACAGCTGACAGAAATATCTACGTGGGTTCTTAAGGTCAACTACTATTTATACCATTTAGAGAATCATTTGTAAACGGATATAAGGTGGTTATATGCCGGTGGGGAAACCTCTAATTTCTCGGAATGTATACGATATATGTCCTACTGTAAACGTCAGAAATACGGTATGCGCAAAGCTCAGATCTTAACCTTGTAAAATATGTTTAAGATATATTCTCCGAGTTTCCTAATAAGACGAATCGCAGGTCTCCCAATTTTAAAAGAAATAGTTGAAAGACCAATACTGATGGTGGGATTAAAATAAGAGAATTATTCTTCTAGGAAACTAGCTAGCCTCACTTATTGCACCTTACGCAATCGATTACTCTTAGATAGCAGGGATGTAGTTGTGAAGGGTCAGTGATGTAGAGGATGTTTTTGTATATAGCGGGATTGTAATGTGATAGTTTCCTTTCACTTTTTTGGTTGACTCTATAAGTGTTTCCTAAATTATTGCCCCAACAATGCCTTCCAAGGAAACGCAACGTGACTGGCCAAGTGAACAATTTTACACTGCATTCATTCTTCTGTCATATTACATTCTTATTATGCCTAACAAAATAAGGGAAAAGTGAATACCCGGGCAAAGTCGAGTAAATTGCTTTTCTTACATAATGTTACACACAAGTTATATACTTAAACAAGATTCAATAAAATATTGATCCAAAATTTTTAATTCTATGCTAGTGTGTATAAAATTCACATATTTTTTTTTAAATTGAAACATGCTTTAAGAACATATTTAATACTAATAAAATGCACAAAAACTGTTAAGGAAAGTACAACAGAAAAAAGAAACTTACACCCCATAATTACACTTTTTGTGAGTCTTGGATCTTAAAACGTTTTAGTAACACTGACAAATCATGTGTAAAGTTAAGTATTTTAAAATTAAAATTCTTCTAAATAAAATTTGAGAACAAAACGAACAAATACAAATATTTAATTTGCTGGAAAACTATTATATATATACTATAAATTTTCTTGATAATGAAGAAAAAAAGAATTTATCGTATAGTAGTATTGATATTTAATTTTTTAGGTAATATCATAACTTTGTCAAATATTGTAATGTTAGGTTACATAGGTACACACTGGGGCTTGCCGTTTTATGTTTCCAATAGGAAAATTTATGAGTCTAAAATTACAAAGAAGATAAACGTAAACTTATTAGCATATTTAGTTTCATATTTTTGATACAGAATTCGCGGTAAGAGTTCCGATTAACAAATTTAAAAAGGTATAATTGTAGTTCATGTAGTGAAATTTTGACAACGGAATTTGAAGAACAGTATGTCTAATTTATAAAAATGTTATGATGTGAAGTGAAATTAGAAACAAAATATTCTAGTGCATTTTTATCATCAACTTCTTCGACATATTGATGATTTTGATTATTACTTTCTTGAAATAATTTGAGGATATTTTTCTGAATTTAATTCGACTTAATGAAGTTTTATATTAATATCCTATCCACCTTTTTATAAGAATCTGATACAAATATTCAAGTGAACTATATAGTAAACAAAACAAAATAAACTAAATATTATATCAAAACAAAATAAATGTATTCAATTATAGATATCGCTTTTTTTATTGGATTAATTAGAAAACAAACGGGTGTATTAAAAATCAAATGGAAACTATGGCCTTTAAATAAAATAAAATCGTTCTGAAATGAACGATATGCCTGTACAAATACATATACTTTTTATATACAGAATATCGATAGATGAAACGTCTATTAGTTGTAAAGTAATTTTTATCCAATATATGAAATATTTAATTACCAATATTTCTATTATTACCAATATTTAATTTACTTTTAAGGAAAGCTTTGAATAAATAATTTAAATATTAGTAAAATAAAATAACTAATAAAAATAAAAATAATTAATAAAATGATAATAATAAATTAATGAATTAATCATAATAATAATAATAAGATAATTAATAAAATTAGCAAAATAAAATGAGAACAAGAAGAATATTAAAAATGTACATACCTCAACATTGAGCAAATTCTGTTCAAATAGACTAAAAAAATTTTAAAGCTTCTGTCAACTGCTGGTGCTGTTTAAATCATTCATAATCCCTTATCATCTTATCTGCAACATAAAAAGAGTTTTTTTGACAGACAATTGAGATTTTAAATTACTATCACTCCCATTATGTGATAAAAACTTAAATCTTAACTTACTAATACGTCAACTAAAAAAGCCATGCCAGGTCAAATTACGTGTCTTTCATTTAATATTCAACGTTTACAGCAAGAAATAAAACACCTGTTTTTTTTTTTAACATTTAACTTTGAAATTGTTTGTCCATCTGGAAGCAAGTGGTAGGCTATGAGCAGAAAGTACGAAATAAATATACTACTGGGTCCAAAAAGTAAGATCAATTTTCAGTTTAAAATTCCCGGGGCTTACGGAATTTCATTTTTTTTTTTTTTTTTTTATAGATTGCTGGCACTGTCCTTGATATCTGTGCGAAATTTGACATCAAAATATTCATTAATGTTTGAGTTACGCTTGGCTCTGTGAGACACTAAAACTCATTTCGGCAATTTTGAAATGTCTGAATTAATTGAGCAAAGAACTTGCATTAAATTTTGTTTACGGAAACGTATAGAATGTTGCAGAAAGCATTCGGTGAGCATTCCTATATCGGAAAGAAATGTTTAGAAGTGGTATAAACAGTTCAAAGCAGACAGAACGCGTTGAAGACGATCGGCCCTCGGGTCAATCATCAACCTCAACCGACGAAGCTCACGTCCAAAAATTAAAGATTTGGTGCTTAAAAACCATCGATTTACAATTAGAGGCCTTGCTGATGTTGTTGGAATTTCAAAAGGATCGGTCAATTCCTTTTGGGCCTCAAACGTCAAATCTCGATTAGTACCGGAAACACTGAATGCGCCAGCTCACACTGCATTGATTCTTCGTGAATTTTTCTCCAAAAAGGAATCCATATCGTTCCACAACCACCGTATTCACACCGTGCGACTTATGGTTATTCCCTAAACTCAAAAGACCATTCCGAGGCACCGTTTTGAGTCAACTGAAGAGATTTAACGTGAATCGCCGCGCGCGTTGAAGGCCATCCCCTGCCGATGACATTTTAGGATGCATTGAGGATTGGAGAAAAAGTTGGCATAAGTTCATTGTGTCCGGAGGGGATTACTTTGAAGACGATGAAATAAATTTGGAAGAATAAATAGAGTTTTTGAAAAAAAAAAAAATTGGTCTTACTTTTTGGGCACAGTAGTATATGTACTTTTCACGAATTTACAATTGTGTATTTTGAAGGCTGTTTCAGAAGTGATATTACGGGAATGATTGATCAATTGCATAATTTATTTTCTGTTAAGATGCAAAATAGGAATACTTTTGCTGTGTCTTCCTTTATATTAAACTGTAAATCAGAAGTGTGCTGTTTTTGACGAAGAGCCATCTTATCTTGGCATCACCAAAAAAAAAAAAAAAGAAAAACACGAGTCACCTGCCAAATATTATTTAGTTTATTTGAAAGTATGTAAAAGTGCGAATGTGATAAAAATTAAAAAGAAATTTAATAACAATTAAATGAATAATTTTCTTTGACGTACAAAATTATTTCAATATTTGAAAAAAATTGCAAAGGTCTGGTTTGTTGCTCTACGATCAGTTTGTGCACACTTTAGGCTAATTAGATCGGGACTTACATTTAAAGAGTATTTCGAACTACTAACAAACATACATGCTCTCGCCAGGATTCGAACCAGAAGACTGCGGGAAAAAAAAAGCATGATCTTATGCGTCATGATCCCTGCTTTAAATTAAATGTATTTTTCTAATAACAGCACTGTGATTTTTGTAAATATGATTGTTTGGAAACTATTCTGAGTTTAAGCTACACCCAGATGTAACACCAAAAAAAAACAAAATAAGTCAGGTTTTAAAACATTTTATAACTTTTCTTTTTCTTTTCAAGTGAAAGACACAAGAAAGGTGTTTTTCATGTAAAATAGTCTATACCAGGGGTCGGCAACCTGCGGCTCGCGAGCCACATGCGGCTCTTTAGTTCCATACGCAAATATTATTTATTTTATAAAAAAAAACATTTAAAAATATAATTAAATAATTTACTGTTAATAATTGAATATAATTAAAAAAGTAAAACAAAAGCCAACTAACAAATGAAAATATAGAGTTGTGTTTGAAACTTAAAGAACAAGTTATGAGCCAAATTTATCAAACTTTCTAAACCCATGCAAAGCCGACGCTCCCATTGAATTTGTTTGCTGAAATGTATGTTATTGTTTTTTTTTTATTTTAAGTACAAGACACATTGTTTAAAGAAGTTTAAATTTTCTACTTAAATAATGTAATTATCTCATATAAAACACTACTTATATATGAATAAATCTATATTTTTTTTATGAATAAATAGATTAGTTCTTTTTTATCAAAAAATTTATTTATGCACTATTTATTGTTGGCAAGAAAATTGTGTGGCTCTTTAAAAAACTTTTTTTGTAAATTGTGATTTTGGCTCTTCTGACTCAAAAAGGTACCCCTGGTCTATACAATAGGATGTATAGAAACTTCTTCAATACAGTAGGAAAATGACAAGCTTTTTAGACATAACTAGTTTTGAAATAAGGCTTTATTACAAACAAGCATAAATATATAGATATATGTGTGTGTATATATATATATATCATAGATCTTTACTTCAATTAAGGTCATTTGTTAATATAACAGATTCTGTGCTCCACTACCACTGCGATTTGTACACTTATAGCGCCAGCACAATTTTAACAAAACATCTCCAGGGGAAGGAGTCTGGGAGGATTTGCACCCTCACCTAGTTCTATTCTTTGAAACTGAAAGACTTTCTGACGCACGGATTTATCACTTCTCTTGAAGGCATTGACATGAAAGCTTTCGGTTAATTTCTGGTTTTTTAAGTTACATTATTTAATTTGTTTATAAATTCTATGATACTGAACCATCAGTGGTATTCTCTGTAATACCTCTATCTGAATTTTCAGTGGTAATCAGTTTGAGGTTTTAATTATGTAATTCTCTTATCAATTATAATACATGATTCCATTAAATTAACTAAAATTTAGATTTAAAAATTTTTAACAAATTTTAAAATATTAGTGTATTAGTGGCCTTTTTCTATTGTAACTTCCCATTAAGGCTCCAAATTAATGGGACAAATCATTGGGTGTTCTATTAATAGTTAGTTATTGTAATATGTCCAGTAGATATTGTAATATGCCCAGTAGTTATTGTAATTTCTCTATCTGCATTTTCAGTGAATATCTTTATGAGGTTTTAATTATGTAATTCTCTTATCATTTAAAATGCATGATCACATTAAATTAACTAAAATTTAGGTTTAAAAATTTTTTTAACAAATTTAAAAATATTAGTGTATTAGTGCCCTTTTTCTATTGTATCTCCCCCATTAAGCTTCCAGATTAATGGGGCAAATCATTGGGTTTTCATTAGTTTCCACAATAATACTAAGTAGAATTTCAAAGATAGAAAACAACGATTTGTTTCATAATATTTTAATCAGATGAATCTGTTACCTTAAACTGTTTCTATATTTATGGAAATTATTTTTTTTATGTATTTCAAAATGCTTATTAAAACATAAATCGCAAATTTTTGTTATTTATAATAGGTTGTTAAAAACTGAACTGAAACTCCAAGGTTTCTTTTGCTCATATTCGTTTTAATTAATTATTTTAATTCTAAGATCTATTAACATTGTCGTTATTCTATGCATAATAATACTCCGATACGATACTTCGTTCATGGGACCTGACGGCCGAGTGGCTAGCGCTCTGGCGCTCGGTACCCCAGGTTTCGGGTTCGATTCCCGGCGGTACCATGGATGTTTGTAGTGGTTCGGAATCCACTTTAAACCGTAGGTCGCCGTCTAACAGGATCGTAGAGCGTTGTGGTGGTATTGTTACCCCGCGTCCGTAGCTTATCTTCAAGCTACACGCACCTCCTGGATAGTGCTAAGTGAGTAACGTCGGTGCAGCGCTTGCCTTAAGGCACCAAGACAATTGTCTAAGTGTTTGCCAGCTGCATTAGAAGAAAAAAAAAAAATACTTCGTTTATAAAAAAAGTATTTTACTCTTCAGTTAATTTAATTTGACCCTTCTCTACTATATGAATTCTTTTTATTTTAGGAAATTTAAAATTAATTAATTAATTCAAAAAATTCATTTTTATCTACCACATTTAATTTATATGACTTGACATCAATGAAATATCTTATGAAGCTTACGGAATGCTTCAGTCTACTGCAATCCCATACTTTCCGCAATCAAGCTTCCGAATTCTCTACATGAACCCTGTTTAATTTTTTAATTAACTATTTTTAATTCAAAGATCTCTAGGTAAAATTATCGTTATTCCATGCATAATAATACTTCGATATGATTTATAACCCTTCTCTACTATAGGAATTCTCTTTATTTCATGAAATTTAAAATTAATTAATTAATTAAATTTTCATTTTTATCTACTCCATTTAATAAACATGATGACATTAGTTTACATGACTTGACATCAATGAAATATCCTATAAAGTTTATGGAATGTTTCAGTCAACTGCAAACCCGTACTTTCCGCAATCTAGCTTCCTAATTTCGTACACGAACTCTGTTAAATTTTTATGAAGTTAATCTGAACGATTGCACCTTTTTTACCACCTCTTTCCCGAATGTTTGTGCTCCATTGCCTTACTACCGTTTCTTTTTTTTTTTTTAGAATAGGGGTTGGCGCAGTTGAATGCTTTCCAAATTACTAATGCGGTACTATGCGCAGATGGCACCCGTTAGGAACTGCAGAAGTGTCTGAGAAGTATTGATCAGTACTCACTACCATATGGACACGCAAGAAGGTCAGTTAGAGGTATTGTGGGTTTCCATTCCCCGGACGAATAAAGAATACTAATAAATTATTTATAGCCTGCACTTACAAAAACTAAAAGTTGTCATTAGTTTCTGATAAATGGGAAAATAACGTGAAAAGTTTTTATTAGGTTGAGAGAAAAATTACACATAAATTAGTTTACTAGTTTTGAAATTTAGCATTTATAGAATGACGCAAGTTAAGAATGAATTTGTTTTATCATTTAAAATGCGTTGTTTAAGGAAAGATTCCTTTTTTTTTTGTTAACTTTTGGCTAGGTAGGCAGTCAATCAAATAATTATTTTTAATAAAGAGAATTTAATTTACAACGAAGTTTTGCGTAGCAACTTCACTAGTAAATAAAATAAGAAAAAACAGAGCATTTATGGTGCTTTCATTTTACAAATAAGTTTTAACGAAGGATACCTTTTTGGAATGATTCATCATCATGATTGGCGCAACAGCCCCATGGTGGGCCGAGGCCGTCTACCAACTGGCAGATTTTGAAACATGAGATGTTTTTTTTTTTACGGGGTAGGGTTATCAGCCCAACGCCAACGCTCTACAGCCATGTTAGACTGGGGCCTACAGTTTAAAGTGGATTCGAACCACTACAAACATCCATGCCATCGCCGGGATTCGAACCCGAAACTTGTAGTACCGAGCGCTAGAGTTTTTGGAATGATTACTAGGAAAAATTGTTACTTCTCTCAGTGTTTATTTATCTAACATTTTTTTTTTTTTGAGATTAATTGATTTTTAACGGAGATTCGTTTGTATGAAATAGAAAATAATTCATATAATAAATAAACTAAATAAAACAAGTATTTTTTTTAGATGAAGACTAAAGTAATTATGAAACTATTGACAAAATTCAAACAATAGACTGGTGAATGTAGTAAATATTTTTTAACGATGAATCTTATTATTCTATTGAATAGAATTTAATTTTATCGTTTATTCTGAAGATGTCTGATAAAAGGAATACAAACCCAAATATATGCGTAAATAACGCAAAAAAGAATGACCGAAGTTTGTTTTCCACATTATTTACCATAATGACCTTTACAGGAAAGAATGTATTATTATCCTCATTTCACTTATTTTTTATTTATGTCCTAGTAGCTTATAAATATCCCTAGTAGCCATGTTGCGTTACTCAATTTATACTCTATCAAAAGAAAAATGAAGTACTAATTAGAATTTATTTAGAATGAGGCGGAAATCAAATAATGTAAATGTGTAGAGAAATTAAAGTTCAAATTTCAGAGGAATTCAATACTTGATTCAAGAGATACTGCTACATATAATAAATTAATCAACAAGGCTTTGGTGCATCCTTGGCATTTATGCAAACTGTTACTTAGATTGATATTCATTTGTTAAGTTGGCGTATTTCCTTTTGTGACATTTCGCCTCAAATCCTTTTGATCTTGGGATGGCCGCAGGTTTCTGCTCATCAATTCCCGAACATGCTCTATGGGGAAGATCTGATGACCTAGTTGGAAGGGTTGACAAGAGAGAAGACAATCAGTAGAAATGATTGCCAAATGGGACTGGACAATGTTCTATCGAAATGCAAGTCCAACGCTCAGCAAATAAAATAATATCCGTAGAATCCGTATCGTCCGTCAGAATTCCGCAGAATAGAGTCAACATACTGTCGTGCTGCAAGACTATCACCAATGACAGCCACAGTTTTCACACCCTGGTTGTTATTGGTGATACCCTTACAATCAAATAAAATTGCATCTCAACCACAAAGCTGAGTTGTTGAGTTGTGTGGCTGGTGTCAGTTAGTTAAGTATCCCAGTACTGTACTTGCGTATCCATGCCACATTTTCTCTGACAACCATGGTTCAGTTCGAAATGGAACTCATGGCTGATAACAATTCTACTCAGTTAGGAAGATTTAAAATTGAAATGCCACCAGACAAACTTGTCGGTAGGCACAAGTGAAAATTGTTGCCATGAAACTCTACAGTCTGAGTTATCTGTCAATGGTCCTTGCGAACACAGGTATCTCGTTTACATTACCGTTGATGATGATGAATCAGCCGTTTTGAAAAGTGCTCTGATGTTCTGTCTCATATTCTGTTATCTCTCTATACCGATTTCTTCTCTGTGCTGTATTACACCATGATTCATCCATGCTTGTCAACATCGTCCATACAATGCTCCAAATGTTGGAAGATCCTCCAAGTAGGCCGCCCTTTTACCTTTAGTGAGTTGCGAGTGCTTTCTCAAAAGGTAATACATCTTCATGTTGTAGGCGAATTCGCACGGTAAATACAACAAAATCTAATTCTAATGGATGTTGTGCTCTGGATGTGAAATTTTTTTCTTCTTTTACGCATGTTTCCCATTCTTACTTGCGTTATTTCGGAGCTGCAGTTTTCGTGTATTGGCTCCAAATATTGAATCATTTGCATTTTGGATCAAAATGCATTTTTGCAAAAACCAAATTTCGTTACTTTTTCACGGCGCATCATTATCTTTTATCTTAAGATATTATATGAATAATAGTATTTTGTACAAGAAAATTAAACATTTAGGAACTGGACTCAAAAACTTAATCTTATCCATGACTCATGGCAATATATATAAATGCTCAAGTTTGACAAGCGCTTTCCGTTGCAGTTAATGCTTTCAGAGACGAGGAATTATCAGTTATCCATTTATAAGTTATCATTTTATCAGTTAAATATAAAACTACTCCATTTTATACTTACATATTGTGTGATATATTAATATATAAAGCTTATATAATTGTAATAAAATAAATAAACTATTTTGGGATTACTTGAACATGAAATTTCAGTTTTATAGTTGATAAATTAATTTTTTACAGTGTTTTGAAGTTTTAAGATTATTCTTGAATATGATACATTTCATAAAATTTCTTAAAAGGGTATAGGGGTTATTCTACTTCCATTCTATTAGGCACAAACCACTTTCGATTTTTAATTTTAAAAATGTGTATTTATGAAACTTTTGAAGCTGATGCTGATTTCAAATATATGAATCACTATTTAAAAATTAAAAAAGAAAATTTGCATTAGAAGATTCTAATTTTATTTTTCATAAAACCCTATTAATTTAATGTTGTACATACGCCATAAAAATGCTAAACAATCCCTTTCTGGTTTATCTCTTTATCAAAATCAAGAGAGTTTCGATAAAGTGACTCTGGATTTTTTAATAGATTTACATATAGGATTTCCATAACATTTTCATATATTTTAACAAAATTTTCTATTTTCTTATTTGATACGTAAGCTACTAAGCCCCAAATGTCAACCAAATCTGACATAGTGTGGTATATTTTTTTCATATGAAAGTATATTAATGTGGCGTAAAAGGACCCCAATAATAAAACGATCAGCTCCACATGTGCTCATATGTCCCTCTGAAAATTTTCAAAAACACTTATAAACAGTATCAATTCAAGATCACCAAAAGTTCATCAAGGGGTTTTGCAAAGCGATTTCTATTTTTAAATAAATATTTAATTATAAAGTTTTTGATTTATTCATTTATTTTTGAAATAATTTGATTTATTAGATGAAAAGTAATCTTCCAGACCGGTAAGATTATTTTGGTGAAATTTATTATGTAGATGTTAATAACTAAGAAATATTTATTAGTATATACTCTACACCAGGGGTGGACAACCCAAATGAGCTTACGGGCCACTTTGGAAATGCATCATAACTCCACGGGCCCCATATAAAGTTATACATCCCCATATTAGATTTGGACCCACTATAGACATTTTTTGGAGTGAAAAATGGAAACATAATGAGTTATTATGTTTGTGTTTACTATTATTCTTACATGTAAACCTACATAATATAAAAATAATGATACTAAACACACATTGTAAAGAAATATATAACACTAAAAATGAAATATAAAAAATGTATAAATATAAGCAAAATAAAAAAATATGAAATCATTAAAAAATACTTATTTATTTTACTAGTGCGATATTTGTTTCTCTGCTCTTTCACTTAGGTTTTGCAAATCAATCTCAATTTGGGCATTTGCACATTGTAATTGGTCTTGTTGGTTTAATCGCTTCCAAGATATGCTCACATTATGAATTCGCAGAATATAATTTAATTATTCTGCGAACTCATAACTGTAAACTCATGAATAAAACAGGCAATATCTGTCATATATTCGCAAGAATATTATTTAAAATCAAAGTTAATTTCTTCTCATAATTTCGACAGGTAATTTTTAAATATATGAATGCACACATAATGCATTTTTTAATACATTGGTTTTCACTACTTTGGACATTATAAAATAAATATATTTTGTGAGAGTGTGATAAATCTCACGAGTCGGAAAAATATTCAAGGCGGGCCACATGCGGCCCGCGGGGTTGACTACCCTGCTCTACACTCATTAGTGGCGCCATCTCTCCACACTTTTCGTATCCCTTTAGTATTATTTATTTCCAGTTATATAACAAAGTTAGACCTTTCATTGTACTAATTATCGTCTCTTACGGAAATCATGCCAGAATAAAGTTTCATTATTCCGAAGCAAATAAAAATTCATACTTTTACATTTTATTTTGATTTACTATTAGTTAGAACTGATTACGAACTAATTTTCTTTGTCACAAATACGATCCTTTTGAGTATAAAGTACTTTAATTATTTTACTTTATTTAGTTTATTCATAATGATAATTTACAATTAAAATTTTGAATTTTTATTTTTATTTTGAATTTTTGAATATATTTCATACATCCTTACACAACATGTTTCTTATTATTCTGTTTAAACTGATTTTCGTTAAATAAGATCTTTTTATTAAAAAATAAAAAATCGTAAATTATTCATTTAAAAAAGAATAAATTCAAAAAAAAAAAATATTAATTTTAAAATAAAAAATTGATCGTAAAAAAAAAAAAAAAAAAAATGCTTGACAACAATGTTAAATTCAGTTTCGATCTGTCACATCGGAATTATTGTTATGCAGCACGAGTGGGCCACTCCAATTGGTATATGTAATTAATTTTCGACATTTACAACTATGCTAATTTCTTATGAGAAATTTTAAAATTATATTAATTTATTATCAGAAATTTTGAAACTATATTTATTTTAATTCCTTCTATTAGCTCATACTCTCCCTATATATATCTTGTTCAAATTTTCAATCGTTAATAAAATACTGTTTATACATCTACTCAAGTTCAAATACATTTTTTTTTTAAAACTCGTATGGATGACACTTGATATTAATACAGTTTTTTCAAATATTAATCCATTCATTAAATTTAATTAATTAATTTTAGTTCTTTTTAGATTTAAGTTGCATGTATCTACCAACAGATGGCGCCAGATAAACTTTAAAAAAGAATGAAAATTATTTATAAAGGACTCTCTGCAATATAGTGAAAAAAAAAAAGTAGGAATTGATTTAAAAATTTTTTTTTATATTACTTGTTTTTATAAAGAATAACTGTCTGTATTGCCAACTGCGTTAGAACAACAAGATAAAGTTTTAAATTTATAATTAAAAATTAATAAATGGGTTTTAAGACAATCAATGTGCATTCCGTATCACTCATTATATAATTTTTTTTTTTTTTAATATTTAAATGCACATTCGCTAAATGACAAGATAGCTGTGAATGTATGTTAAAATACGTATTACAAATAATTAATAAAAGTAAATTTAACGAATAAATTTTACTTGAATTTAGAACGCCTTTACGACAAATGTGAATGAAAACGATTGAGGTTTAAAATACACCAATTCAACTACATTTCATTTATGTTAGAAAATGTATAGAATTTTGTATTGTGTTTTCCTAAAATTAAATGGAAAAAAAAATTTTACTTATTCGCTGAAATATAAAAGAAATTTTTCAGTAAAAATGTTATCTCGATTACATATTCTTCTTAATTTACATTCTTTTCAACAAAATCGACCCGTATTAATTGACCATTGCATGGATATCTGCGTAATATTAAAATAATGAACAAAATAAATTGATGTTTTCCTGTTTTTGTAAATTTTTTTATTCAATTTCTCATTTTATTCGTTTCGTTATTCTTTATAATTCGCACTATTACTGCATTTAATTTAGGCTATATTTTTATTGATCTAGTTAAAATGTTAAAATAATATTCTCTTATTGTTTCATACATCGGAGCATCATCGAATCTACTACTAATTTTGCATTATAACAACGAAAGACTTGGACTCGAACCCGAAACCTGTGGTACTGAGCGCCAGCCACCCCATTTGGGAGGAGAAAAAAAAATATATATTATATTTTAATATAGATATTTTTTAAATTTGTTCAGTTTTATTTAACTTTTGAATCCATTATAATTTTTAAGCTTTAATTTAGCTCACAAAGCACATATCAATCTAATCACACTATGAAATTTAATTTAATGACTTTCAATCTTATTTAAAAATTTTTAATTTATTTAAACAATAAAAATAACAAGTGTTCAAAATACTAGTCATTTAATAAGTTAGATACAGAAGTTTGGTATTTCATTGAAAAGTAAAATTGTTAATAAAAAATTATCTTTAATATTTTGAAAATTTTATGTTCATGTTTTCATGGTACATTTCTAACAAAAAATTAAATCTGTTAATAAAAAAAAAAGCACAACTGAATTATACATTTTGATATAAATGTAAATATACATGCGCTTTAAGAGTATTAAAAGTTAAAAATTTTGGAACTTTCCACTTTAAAATACGCACCTGAATAAATATATTTAAGGTTTTTTTTTTAAATTTAATATTTGTATCGGTGTTATTTTACATAAAGTAATTAAAGTGATAAAAAGTAAAGTTTTAATCTAATTCTTCAAATTGTTATATCCTTGCATATTTTAAGCAAGTTGAAGAAAATTCAGATGACTTAGAGAGGAGAATTTCTGTATTCTATTTTTTACTTTACTAACAAAATAAAGTTAATTATTTTTTGTAAAAATCGGATTATTAATTATTTAAACTTTTATCTAATATGAAATTTTTAATTTATACTGAATATCTATCAAAACATTTAAATTAATTAGTTTAATTTTTTGCATATATATTCTATATTATTTTTAAAAAATACATATTAATTGATTGACAAAAAAAATTTAATACATTTTGTAAGCTCCATTTTTTTTTTTTATTTATACATTCATTTATACAAATTATCATTTTCCCAATCGTGATGCTCAGCACTTTTATCTCTATAGGATAAGGGATCTAAATCATCCGGCTCTTCTAAAAAAGAAAGGGGAAAAAAAAAAATTTAATGAAAAGCAATCTAAAAGTTAATAAAATAACCTCCAAAAATCCATAATAAGTATCAAAAAATGATCGAACGCAATTTAGAAAAATAAGTAACAAAAAATAATAATAATAAAATAATAAATCAAAGACATCAATATGCAATAATAAATTTAAAATAAAAGTATAATATATCGTACTAGCACATACAACCTGGCATTTCCGGCTTCAGAAAATAAGACTTATTAACCCTTTTATATCAAGTAGATAATTTGCTGCTTTTTTAAATAAGAGAAAAGCTGTTTTTTCCTTAAATGCCAACAAAGTATATTGTAATGTGAACAACGATTAATGATATATATAGGTAAAAAGACGAGTCATATTAAGAAAATATACATAAAATAAGATCGCATTCTAAACCTGGGGTGGCCAACCCGCGGACCGCCTTAAACATTTTTTCCAGCCCGTGAGATTTATTACACTTTTACAAAATATATTTATTTTATAATGGTCAAAGTAGGGAAAATCAATGTATTAAAAAACTACATTATTTCTGCTTCATATATTCAAAAATTAACTTTTAAAAATTAATATATAAATTTTTAATTCATATATTAAAAAATTATGTATTCTTGGGCAAATAAGTATCGCACTAGTAAAATAATATTTTTTAATGATTACGTTTTTTTTATTTAATTTATATTTGTATAATATTATATTTCATTTTTAGTGTTATATATTTCTTTACAATGTGCGTTTAGTGTCATTATTATCCATGTTTACATGTAGGATTAATAATAAACACAAAAATAATAACTCATTATGTTTCAATTTTTCCCTCCAAAAAATGTCTATAGCGAGACTAAATTTAATATAGGGATATATAATTTTATATACGGCCCGCGGAGATAGGATGCATTTCCAAAGTGGCCCACAAGATCATTTGGGTTAGCCACCTCTATTCTAAACAATAAAAATATTTAACTTTACTAGACATCATCTAATTTTAAACTATTAGCAAATAGAAACATTTCATTGGAAATATACCTTCAGATGAAGTCTGTATCAGCTATTCCACACAAATGATTCCTTCTGACTCAACACCGGGTATTATTATCTCTACATCTCCATGTTTTCATTCCCGTACCCAGCATATACTTTAGCTATATCTTTCATAAACAGATCTGCTTGTTCAACTTCGGGAATTTTCATCAATCGTGTTCTCTTACGAAAATGAAGATCCATGTACTGATTTACATGCTCTGGCGTTCTCCTAGAAATAATAGCTTCTTTTAAATGTTTACTTTCGTTTTCTAGGGCATTTATTTGTAGGTGAACAAATCCGGGGATGAAACAAATTCACCAATACTATGTTTTGTACGCCCACGTACTGCTTTGCTTTATCACTATTACTACACCACACCACCACTATGCCTAGAGCCGAGTTGTCCCTTTAAGGCTCCTTCCTACCGAGGCGATAGACGTGAAGATTCAAAAGGCAAGCGACAAAATTTTTCGACCCTTCACTTCGGAATCCACTTTACGGCTTAAAGTGGATTCGAACCACTCAAACATCCATGGCACCGCCGGGATTCGAACCTGATATCTGTGGTACCGAGAGCTAGTTACTCGGCTATCAGGCCCTTTGCTTTATCACTACAAATGATGGAGTTTGTGGGTGGCAATAGTGTTTGATGAAGGGCCACAATTATTGCTTGCTTTGTCCTTTCGTAAGGAAAAGCCTTTCAGACCTTTTTTTCTCGTCCCTGTCAAAAATAGAAGCAGTTAATGAACAAAACTTAAAATGTTATCATGTATTTTGAAACAAAATAACCATTAAAATGTATTTTACCAGCAAAACATTCAAAAATTGTTTGTGTCATAGAATTGCCTCTTCTACATCTGTGGTATATTCTTTTCGTCAGAAAAATTTCATCAACTTCTATAGTTTTCCTGAGAACATTAGTAATATCTTAGTTAATGATTTTAGTAAAATTTATCTGGCATTAGGGAAAAATACAATGCATTTAAGATTTCATTACTTTATTCTTTGCAAAATGTAAAATTATTAGTTTTTAAAAAACAAATAGTCTCAAGTTAAACATTTTTGCATTTTAACTTCAAAAATTTTTCTGAAATCAAATAAAAAGCAATTCATTCATTTATTCAATCGCATAATTACAAATTATTTATTATATTAAAAGAATGGAAGTGTATGCTACCACATAAAAAGAATAATGAATATATTTAAAGATAAAATATAGAAAATGAATTATTTACAACAAAATAAAATTTTCTAACCTGGACACCCTAATAATTTATTGTGATGAGAAACAAATACTTCGACTACCTCTCTAAAAGTATGTAAAACAGTCGTTAATGGTTTCAGACCCCATTTGTTTCTGTAATGGCTTTGCTCTGTAGAGTTTGTTTTGGTAAAAGCTCTTGTAATAGGGAATTCAAATAAACACAAAAGAATAAATACTTCAGCAAAATGTATCACTTTTTTCGAAGAATGTAATTCATCAATGGATTAACCTTAAAAATAAAGATGAAAAAGAGTATTAAATATTGAAATAAGTACAGTTATTTGTATTATAACTATTAAAACAGATCATAGTCATAAAATATTAGGTATAAAAGAGAAATTACTTTTCCAAAACATTTCCTCTTAGTTCTATTCTTGCACCTCCACACCCATCCCAGCTTTCGGGAATTATCCGTCGACGCCTTTGTTTGACCTTCGCATTTGGGACACATAGGGGATTAGGATCGATGCAAAGTAAGCTTTATATACAGGCGATGTATTTTCTTCATTGGTTATTGGTTTTACTGCTAATGAGGAGGAATGAAAAAAAAATCGTGAGATGCACTAGAATATCATAACAAATATTTAAATATAACAATGGTTATAATTAATTATTTATATTAATAGCAACAATAATTATGATTATGAATGTATTACTTACATTGATCTGGTAGTGCTCAACTATTTATTGCTCAATTGAACTCATTGTAAGACACACGAAAACACGATGAACAGTAGCTAATACAAAATGCAAACGAACGACGAACAGTATCTCAAGTAGTGAAAACGCTGTCCACCAAATACAATATCCTAGTTAGTTCAAAATGCGAATATCGCCAAATGTAGTACACTTATTTTACTTGCATGATGTCACCGAAATACTGCAATTTTATTGGGGACACTTTTGGGAGTACTTTTGCTCTCTAATGTCTATTGATTGGATAAAAGGAAAAGGGGATGAAGTAGAACTCATCCAACGACTTGAAAATAAAATTCTCCGTATGGCTATAAACGCCCCTGGTTCTTCCGTAACTCCGACATTCACAGAACTCTCAATATCCCTACCCTCAAAACCTTCGTAAGTAAACTAGCCAAGAACTTTTACAACCAAATTCCCAATAACCTGAACCCTCTTCTTAAACGACTCCCCGATTACGATCTTCAAAACCCAAAGAACGCTAAAAGACCCCGAAATAGTATCAATATCACTGACTCCCCCTAGCTGACCTCCTTTCTTCCAAAACCACATTCTTTTTCTCCGAAAACGCGTTTCATTCCCCTCTTTTCCCCTGTCTGGCAATAGCTCCGCGATCTTTGTGTTTCTCTCCTCGATGTCTGAGTCACAGGGTCATTGCACCCCTTCAGTTGTTTTTCTTATCTTATTTTTGCATGAGTAACTTTTCGCTCTTTTTTTCTTGCTTTTATTTTATTCTTTAAAAAAATAAAAAATTATAAAAATCTCTCGCACTTAATATAAAATGCAAAAAAAATAATAAAAAAAAAAAAAAAAAAAATAAATAAAAAACTAAATAAAAATTATAAAATTAATTAAAAATTTTTAAAACTCTCATTTTGTATTGCTATTATTACTATCTTAGCTTACTCTTTTTTTGTTCTTTTTATTTTATCTCTTTTACATGAAAAATGAGCAAGGAAATTTAATTCCCTCTTTTCGTTTTGTATTCTCTTTTTCTTTTTATTGTTGTCATCATTTTAATCTTAATTATGGGCAAGAGTATCATATTCTCCACTGCTATTCATCTCCAAGGTTCCCAAGCTCAAGACAGGAGCAAATGGCAGCTGCGCTGCCAACGCTTCGGACTACTCAAACAGTCAGTAGAACTCATGACATATCGTAAAATATCGGGTCTAATAAATCTTGAATTTTTCCTTTTTTTCTGCGGACAGTGAAATTTCAGACGCTTTCCATTCGAAATGAATGGAGAACGAAGATTTAGATGATCCTGTTAAGAATACAATGGCAGATAGCAATTAAATCTACAGGCACTAGACTCCCTCAACTTACCACATCCATCAGATAAAAGCTCCTCTTCCCAGAAGCATCAATCAATATAAAATAAAGATGTCACAAACAGAAGAAAGACCCAGACCATCATAAAAATCCTCTGCTTGACAGGAAAGTCATATACTATTACTCTGAGACCTTTCTTTATTCAGGGAATAAAGATGGTGTTAAACATTCCAATGAATGCAACTTTTCAAAGGTTTTTGCAGATACTGCCAACCCCAGCTGATAGCCTGCGGAAATGCCGTTTCGACCGTCCCTCTGTAAAGTTCCGACAACCAAAGCTCCTACTAGCCGAAACCCAAACTGCCTCAAGCACAACCAATTCTACAGACAAGCACCTCATCCAATGAGCCTCAAGTAGTACAACTTCTAAAATTTCTTCAAAACGGAATGGCGGCGCCGTCTCTTGTTGAAGCTTTCAGCCAATGTTTGCCGCAACTTAAGCAATTAAATCAGGGATGGGCCAACTTTTTTTTCTGTCGTTGGCCAAAAATAGAAGAAAAAAAAAAAGTTTGGCGGGCCAAGATAAATTTTTCTAAAATTTTAAAAACAATATACAAGTATTACAATTTAAATATGTTAATGAGATGAAGGAAATTGCAATTACATTTTTAAAAGTTCCTTATATTGAGGTTCGAAGTGAGATGTACTGATTCTAAGGAACGAGGCTAAATGTTCCTCTGTCAGTCTACTTCTGAAATCATTCTTTCTAAGGTTCACAGTTGAAAACACTTGTTCACATATATAAGAAGCAAACATAGCACTGATTTTCTGGGCGTGAGATATTAAATTTGGAAACTTGCTTTCGATAATGATTTGTGAAACTCTAACTTTGGCATATTTAGAAAAAACTGCTTGAGATGATTGTTAGATTGCAACTCAATTAATTCAACCTGCAAATCTGACCTCACTGCTTCACAATTTACGTTGAAAGGCATGGTAAAAATATCCAATTCTGTTTGAATGGCACTGAAAGGAGATATATATATAATAAGGATATAGAAAGGAGATGAATATATAAATATTCATTTCTTTTAATTTGCCTCGGACCGGAAAATTAAAATTCTATCCGCGGGCCGTAGTTAGCACATCCCTGAACTAAATGATAGCCATGACCGGGCATTATGCATTTTTAATACATATGTCAGAATAGAGTAATTTAACTTGAATCTAATAGTAACTTAGCTTATGCTCAAAATTATCGTCCAATCTCACTACTTAGCAGTGTGAGTAAAATATTCGAATACTCGATTCTTAAACGCCTGGATCAATACTGCCTAGAAAAGATATCCTCATTCCTGAACAGTTTGGATTCAGGAAGAAGCTCAGCACTTCACATCAGCTCTTACATGTTAATGAATTGACCCATGGTGGCCTTATCAATCTACGGGAATATTATTTGTGGACGTAGCCAAAGCCTTTGATAAAATTTGGCAAAAGGCTTATTCAAGTTCATGCAACTTGAATTTTCGGCTCATTCCATTAAAATTATTCACTCGTATCTCACTTCACGTAATTTCCGAGTACGAAAGGGCGAGACTGTTTCTTGCATTCACCCAATTAGGAGCAGAGTTCCTCAGGGATCCCTACTCTGCCCAAGATTATTATTAATCTCCGTGAACGATATTTCGAAGCCAGTACAGTGCCAATTGACCATGTTCGCAGATGACACAACGATAATTGCACAACACAGAACACCAAATTCCGTCGTTGCTCAACTTAATAGTTATATTCCATCACTTGAAAGTTGGTTAACCACCTGGAAGATCAAAGTAAATCCTATCCTCCTATTTACCAGGAATCAGAACTTCGGTTCCCTTTTTAATGCCATCCTTTTGGCCAGCCATCCCCTGGGTTATTGAATATAAGTACCTGGTGTTGGTTCTCGAAGTAAAATTGAACTTCAACTCCCACATCTCTAAAGTAGTTGCGAAAGCAATTGTTACGAGCAAAACGCTCAAAAGCTTACTTGTTCGAAAGAACCGGCTAGAGAATCAGACACAAGCTTTTGTTTTACTAGTTGATCCTTCGACCGATTCTTTTTTGTACGGATGTCCCATTTGGGCTTCCACCTCGGTTAGAAATTTAAAGAAATTGCAAGTCTTTCAAAATAAAGAGATAGCCAGAATGGTTAATGCGGCGTGGTTTGTTCGTAGAAACAAATTCACAGAGATCTTGATATCGATCCTATTATGGATTACATCTTCAAAATTTCGAAATCTTTTCATTCTAAATGCCCTCAGATCCGCAACGAAGAGATTAGACAAATACATGTCTACCATCCAGGTGTAGCGAGTTCAAGGAAAAGGTCTCGTGCCATTTATGATACTGCATGGGAATCGTTTCCAGCACTCAAAAAGGTGCGAGGAATTTACCACTATCCAACGGAGTAATTTTATCCCAGCAGCCGGACGATTTTCGGATCGATCCCGAACTCCATCAAATCAATTCATGCGGATCTGAGCTGCTTTCTTTGGTTTTAACTTTTAAGTCGAATGCTACTATGTGACTTATATTTGACATGATATCTAGCTATGTGTCTATCAAAGTTTTCTTTCATTTTAATTTTAATCTCTCGCTCGGTACCACAGGTTTCGGGTTCGAGTCCCGTCTGTGCTATGGATGTTTGTAGGGGTTCGGAATCCACTTTAAACCGTAGGTCCTGGTCTAACATGATTGTAGAGCGTTGCGGGGTATTGTTAAGGCTCGTTCCCACCGAGGCGTGAGGCTTTAAGCGTGATGAGTTGACCAATCACTAGCCTCACCACGTTCGCCTGAAACCGGTTTGAAATACACCGCTTCGAGTTGACCGACTTTCAACTCGAAGCGGAAATTCACTAGGCGTAATGCTATTTCTGACGTTTAGCTGTGAAAGGGTCGAAAACATTTTATCGCCTGCCGCTTGACTCTTCAGCGCTTCTCGCCTCGGTGGGAATGAGCCTTTTTACCCGCGTCCGTAGCTTATCTTCAAGCTACATGCGTCTCCTGTTTAGTGCTAAATGACTAACGTCGGTGCAGCGCTTGCCTTAAGGCATCCAAGACAATTGTCTTAAGTGTTTGCCAGCTGCATTAGAAGACAAATCATTTAATCTCTTTTTTGGCATCGTGTAACGGACACCTAATTGTATCGCAGCTTTTGCTTTTTTTTTTTTTTTTTTTTTTTTCCAATCTCCTAACTTTAATTATCACATAGTAGATGTTTTTCTAATATTTTTTCTGTAATTTTATTTTTATTTTTCTATCTTTAGTGAAGGCAATTACATTTTCTGCAAATTTTATTATGGAAATGTGGAGGTTTAGTGGTACTTAATACCCCATTGGAACTCCGTAATCAGTACGACCATTGCCCTTGTAGATAGTGAGAAAGTAACGGTCTCTAATCACTGAAACGGATGTTTCATGTTAGCAGGCGAAACAAGAATTTATTTTCCAGTCTACTTGCAAACTGTTCATAGCATTTTTCAAACATTGAAACATTTCATCTGCTCTCTCATATTGATACTCAATCTAATTCAGTTACTGACCAAATATTACATTCAGTTACTATTTTTTTTTTCTTTCTTTTTTAATTTATTTTAACCATCTATTTGAAGACAAAAAGATGAAGTTTGACGTTTTTGATATGAATCAATGGTTTAAGAATACTGCTAATATAAATAGAGCCAAGGATTAATTCATTGATATCAGTTCATCATTTTCGATATTTTTATTTTCTATTATCCTCCATTATTTTAATTTTCTGTGAGTAATGTAAATGTAACAATGGTTGTTTTTAATAAATTTTTTTATAATTTTAAGTTTTAAGTTGTCTTATTTCCAATATCTTTATTACCGATAAAGTTATGGGTGTTGTTTTAGAGAGAAATTTTTTCGTTTGCCTGATCACTTTTTTTTTAATGTTCTCGATCAGTTTTTCGTTTTCTGTACCACTTTCAACATGTCATATAGGTTTATTATTATTTTTTAAAATTTCTTTCATATGTTTCTTTTTTTCTCTGAAATTTCTTTCAGAAAAAAAAAGGTGCTTTTTTATAAAATCGTTTGAATTCTATAGTTTTTATTTAATCTGCTTTCTTTTTCAATTTTTAACAACAACTGCTGAACATAATTTATTGCCTGAATATGATTTCTTGATACTTTTTCTTTTTTTTTTTTGCTTAAGATTTCTGTTATGTGTCTTATTCTTACATTAGTTCTAAATTTTATGGGTAACCTGCATGTCAGCCAAGCCGATTTTTTAAATAATAAACATGTATTAGTAAAAGCAGATGATTCTACAACTAATAGTTTTCTAATATGGTTACTGTTTTTTAATTATGGACATATATTCAATATTTTCTTGGTGATTAAAATGTTCTTACCACAGCAAAACCAGATTACTTACTTCGGCTTTGAAGGACACGTTTAATTTCAAGCATTTATTTGAAGCATAATCTACTTATAAAATGCATTAATGATATTCTTTATTAGTGAATATTTTTTTTATATAATAAATCTCGTTTCTTTTCTTTTTTTTTTTTTTTTAAATAGTGGAAATTCTTTCAAACTTTTCGGCAACATATTAAGATAAAAAAAAAAAAAAAAAAAAAAAAAAAAAACACACACACACACGTAATATGTTTCTTCGTCTTGAATATTATGAAATTGAATTTTTCAAAACAAAACTTGCTACAGAAATAATTACAATTTGATATTAGCCACATGAATGTTCGAAATGTATTTTTTGAAGCAATTTTTTTTTCCAGAAAAATGCTCATTTGTACTTCAGCAGTCAACGTTCTTAATAGAACGTTGCCTGGGGGGGTCAGCAGTCACCGTTCTTAATAGAACGTAGAAGTAGGGGGAAATGGTTGACGTATTCTTTTTGCAGCCATTTAGCCCTGGGGGCTCCATCTCCGATATGACAGATAAATACAGTTGAAACAATGAAATTGCCCAGAATATATTTACAAATATAATAAAAAATTAACTTACAATCAAATTAAAGAAAAAAAAAAAAAAATTAAATTAGAAATTAAAACTAAACTAAAATTTTGCGCGGATGTTATAAATTATAATTGGGAACGTAAGAGTCAATCTTCTGGATTGCAGTGTTTTCATGATTAGTAAGCGTGTCAAAAAAATAACAAAGATGCATTTAAGAAAATCTTTTAAGGAAGGAATGTTAATAGCTTTATAGATATCAAAATTGCGCATGAACCATTTAGCAGAGGAAATTTGTGATAGTTTGTAAAGCTTCAAGTGTTTTTAAATTATATTTAACTGCATAGGACCAGCCCCGACAAGCGTACGTGAGAATTGGGCGAAAATAGCCATACTAAGTAGAATTTTGTTATCTCTAGTCATGGTAGAATTTCTATTTATAAGTGGGTAGGGTTTTCTGAAGGCAATACGAAATTTAGTTTTGGTGTGCGCAGAAAATGTTGATTCCAAGTTAAATGTTGATTCAGTATAACTTCTAATGGAGTGAAAGGGATTGAGACAGTACAGAAAAAATGGAGGATGGAAACGACTGGTAATATGCGGCAGGAAAGGATCATATTATTTCAAATATGCCTGTTTTCAGTGTTTTTACTATCCGCAAAGAAATCAAATGATTATCCCTTAAATTTCCTTTTTCGTGTTACGAATAAAATCTGTACCGAAGAATAAAAGATATGTCGAAAGTCAGGAAAATATACTACAATGTTATTCATGAAATACACTCATGTTCATAAATTAAGGATAATGAAGTTCAGGCAAAGAAAGAGACAGAAGCAAAACAAATTTGACTTATTTGTAAAGTCTATTTATTAAAAGGTAAAGAGCAAAAAGATGCTATATGTTTGACATAATTAATAAAATTGCGATTTTTACTCCTTGGAGCAAATTTCAAAAAGAACCTATTTACAAAAAACAGTATAACATGGTTAGTATGATGGTTAATATGGACTATGTCTCCCGGACGATGCAATACAGGCCTTACAACGCCTAGGCATGCTGAGTATCAAATTATCAATCTGATCTTGGGAATATTACACCACTCATCAAGCAATGCCCTCCGACGTTCCGGTTGGCAGGTGGGAGGGTTGACGGGCTGCAATTCGTCGGCCAAGCATATCCCACACATGCTCTATTGGATTCAAGTCCGGTGAGTATGCTGGCCAATCCATACTGGGGATATCCTCCAATTGAAGGCATTCGTCTACAATGTTTGCACGGTGAGGACGGGCGTTGTCATCCATAAACAGAAATTCAGCACTCATGGCGCCCCGAAACAAACGTACATGTTGTTCCAGAATGACATCCCGATAGATGTGGCCTGTCATCGTTACACTCGCAACAGGCAGGTCAGTTCTGGAACCAAGAATAATTCCTCCCCCAAACGAGCCATCCTGCACCACCGTAACGGTGTCGTTCATTGGTGTTCTCTTGGTGGTAACGGGTACCTGGCGCTCTCCATATGAAAGTCCGGCGAGAATCAGGCTGCAAACTAAACCTGGACTCGTCGGAAAACATCACACAAGACCACTGTTGCGGTGTCCACAATGCACGCTCTCTACTCCAGGTTAATCGCAGGCGACAGTGAGTTGCGGTACGTGGAACACATCTGACAGACCTACGAGCATACAGACCAATGCTGTCGTACCAGTAGCTGAAGAGAGCTGACGAGACAGGTCTGATGCTGTGCTCCGTCTGTTTCTTTTGGCAGTAACTGCTAAATACCGGTCCTCATTCGGCGTTGTAACTCGGGGCGACCTGTGCTGTAAACATCTACTCACATACTTCATCACTTCCTCTGTAATTTGCATATTCTTCTTCAAGATGTGTGTGATAATTCTACAGGTGAAATTTTAATTTTAGAGTTCAATTTCTGTGTGATTCTGAATTATCCTTAATTTATGGACATGAGTGTAAGTTCTTAACTGAAAAGGAATTTTAAGAATTCTAATTTATTCAAACTCCGATATTTTTAAATTTTTTTTCTAAAATAAATATAGGTTGATGATGTTTTATTTTTTTAATTTTTTCCTCCAAATCGGAAAAATAGAAAAGATTTCCTAACATAAATTTTTTTTTGAATATAAATGTTTTCGAGTCGATGAATTTCAATTAACTCAATAAAAGTCAACTAACTCAATTAAAGTTAGAGTAACTCTACGCAAAGCGTACCTCTGCTCTGAATCAAAACTATAAGAAAATATGATAGAATGAGCTTATGATTAAAGGAAACAATTAAAATTAAAAGGGATAAAAAAAAAACACGAATTAAAAAAGTGTTTTCATATTATACATTGTTGCAAATTGCAAAGTAGGAAATTATGTTACTTTTTAAAATTTTGTACAAAATGTATATTTATTTGTATCACAGCGTTATGAAAAAAAAATCATTTAATGCAATTTTGAATATTTTTTAAATTTGCTATTAAATTTACATAATACAAAAATATGCATTACAATACAGTAACCTACTGAGTAATTTATCCTTACTGATTCTATTAATGTAGAGGATTAATATAGACTAATTTGTAAAATGGCCATGAATTATTTTTATTTTTAAACATAAGACTGAATCCTTCAAACAGTATATTTTGTTAATTTCCATTGCTCTTTGCTGAAGACCGTAGGAAAAATTGTATACATGTCAGTAATAAATGCGCAAAATTTGTCTGTAAATTTAAAAGAAATTGATTTAATAAGAAGAATGAATTATGAACAAGGCTAACAGTCAAATATTATTATTTTACGATATATTTGTTTATTTGTCTGTAAACAACACACATTATATATTATTTTCTATTTATTTTGCTTAGTAATCATTGTTAGTATTGTAACTTTCAAAAATTAATCTACCATAAAAGAATAATTAGAATGTGTATTATGTTCAGCCAACGAGTTGTTTTTTTTTATTTCGATACCGATTCGGGGGAACCAAAATGTTAGACAGCTCTGATTTATTTAAAATATCATAAGTACGATTAATGATATCAAATGATTAAATTATACCTACTACAATTTTCTTAATTAATTGGGCAATTATATAGAAGTCAGATATAGCTGTGAACATCAGACTTTTGAATATATCTATATATGTTTATAATATATGTTTATAATATATGTTTTCTAATAAATGTTTTTTTGATATTCAATTTTAGTACGAATGGTGCTGTATGATGGTATCAAGTATAGTAATGTCAAGAAAAAATGTTTTACCCCATTCGGACGATCGGGATTGGGCAGATCGGAAAGCGGACGTTTGGATGAAATGAAATAGGCTTCGTACTTTAATGCTGCTAAATAGTAAACTGCCTAACGTTTCTTACAATGTGATCCAAAGACTTAGGGATCAGTTCCAATCTGAAAATACATTTTCAAGACGAACCGTTAGCTTTGACGACGACAAGACAAGACTTTAGCTTTGGATTGTAATCTCTTCTAAAGTTTATAATCTGACTTTTTCGGTTCTTACAAGAAGAAAAATATTTTGTGCCCAGTTCATTGTAAACTATTTAGTTGAAACAGTGACAATGATATCTAAAAAAATCTATTGAGAATCAATATCTGTATGCCAGAAGACAGGTTGTATGTGTCCCGATTAACCCACCGCAGAAAAGTCATCCAGATCGGACATCAATGGAGGTCTAAACTCTTTATTGATGAGTCCAGAAAATAGAAAAGATACCAGTGCTACCCATCGTAAGTCGCCGAAAGGCACAATTATAAAGAAGACGGAATCATGGTTTGGATTGGAATCTCTTAGGGTGGTAACATTGACTTTCATGTTTCCCATGAAGGAAGTTTGACAGGTAAGGGTTATCGGCATGAGATCCTTATTCTTATGTAAGATTGCATGATAGTATTATAGGGGACAACTTCATTTTAATAAATGATAATGACCAAACACGAATCAGGTTTGTTTGCAGATATCCTTTGGATGAAGGCATGGAACAAGTAGATTCGGCCTAATCCTATCTAGCACCTTGGAAGACAAATGGGTTCTCTTAGTCTCCTACCAGAATTTCAAATGTTCCGAAAAATGTAGTTGTTCTGTGTATAGTCCTTGCTTTACATTTAATAGCTCTATTACTAAACTGTAAGTAAGCAAAGACGATGTCCATTATTAACTACTCATAGCAAAAGGCATACACCTCATTAGAACCAATTAATTTCATTATTTATATTTTTCAAAAACGTTCATTTTTTTTCTTTTTCCGTCCAAGAATTTATTTCTGAGTTAAAATGAAACTATTAATTAGTAAATTATGTAGTACGTCAAAAAAATTTAAATCCAATAACTAATAAACGAAGTGTTCATCCAAATTTCATGGTTTTATTTTATTAACTTGAAGGAAATTGAACATTCATATAAGTAACTATTACACTCTAAGTATATTTACATTTGATTTAAGCCTGTTTAAGATTATAAAGATGAAATGGTTACTTTAGAAACCTTAAAACTTATTTTTGCAAAACTTTATAGGAACTTCTGTATTAATCTATATTTCTTCTATTATTTTTATTCTCCCCTTATGCTTATAACCTTATGATGCTATATGTTAAAAAGTTATTATTTGAATTAAAATATATTTATATGAGAGATAGAGAGATAAAACATTTTCATACATTATAAAATGAATAAGTCATATCACGTAATGACAGGGTGTTTTTTTTTATATAAGATTACAATTACTTCAATTTACAAATATTTTCTCAATTATTTTACAGGAAATTCTCTAATTTCATATGCACATAGCATATATTGGTAATAGTCAGATGAAATTAAATTATTAATAAATAATGAAATGACAAAAGTAATTACTTAAAATAAAATTTATCACGCTTTGACATTCGCATCAAATGCGACATTAGTTGTTCCTTCATCGTTGAGATATTTATCTTGCTTCTTTCTTAATATCAACCACAGAATGAATACTACAACAGTTGACAAAACGCAAGACGTCGCTACCACATAAAGGATAACTCTCGGTACCGTATCAATATATCGACTGATAATGTAAGGAATAACCATTTCGCCAAATGCTGCACCTATAGCAAATGAAGACGCTATTTTATTCGTTACTGTAATGTACCTCTCGGCCCAGCCAACTGCAGCTGGGAAAAAAGAAGCTATTCCTACTCCTAATAAAACGGTAGCTAACCACACTGCCCATACTTCAGATGCTCCGAAAAATAATAAAATAAGGGCACCTATTAAAGATATAATAATATCGAAAATTATCATTTGCAAACTACTAAATTTAATTGCAATAAATACTGATGCAAACCTTGAAACTGAGAAAGCTCCCCAAAATACAGATGTCATATAAGACCCAATGGTGGAGGTAAGCTTTAAAGGTCCTTTAACTACATAGGTGGCCAACATTTGTGCATATCCGACTTCTGTACCTGTTTCCACAAATACCAGAACGATGTTTAGGAAAACTATTAAGAGAATGAAACTTAACTTTCTTTTTCTAATTTGAGTTTCATCAGTTGTTTGGCCTTGGTTGTCTATCGGAGCAATGATGCAGACAATTAAGAAAAGTGCTGTAACAAATAATGCAAAACCCCCAATAATCGTGAAGGCATAAGTGACACGTGGAATTTCTGAAGTTGTCTCAAAGCCTTCTAAAATAGTCTCTAAACTACTATTTGGGAAATTTTGAGAGCTGTTGTGGATATTGGAATTAGGAAAAGTAGTGGAGTTATTGTTGAAATCAACTTCTGGAGTTTCTGATTCGTAATCACCAAGAAACGGTGCTGCTATAAGAGGTGCTATGAGTCCACCTAAACCAAAAGTAAAGTGAAGAGCTTGATAAAACGGTCCACTGTCTTTACCCCATAAATTGAGACAGCAAACATTTCCTCCTGAAAAAAGAAAAAAGACAAAAAAATGAATTATTGCAATTAACAAAATTGAAAAATTCCCGCGTTTATACAGATTTCCACATAAATTCTCTACAGTATTTAAAAAAAAAAAATTAAAGGTATTTTAAATTTACTTATGACGTATTTGAATAAGAAAATAATTCGAAAATTCTATTTTTTTTATAATTTCAGTTATTTGAAATGTATCTATTTCTGAAAAGGAGAAAAATCAAATCTCAGAACCAAGGAATGAAGCTTTTGAAAAGAAAATTCTACTTGATTTAGGAGCATTTGCGCTAATAAATCCAACGAAGCGTGTCCCTTTATAATGGTTGTAAGTTTATTTAAGTGTCTGCATTATATTAATCTTTCTAGAATATATAAACCTTTCTAAAATAGCATCTTTTTAACACATTTCGCGTAACTGAACTTGCAATTGTAAATATTTTTGATATGCATCTTATAGTTATTATTTAAGTTTTTACTGAATTTTATTTTCCTTCAAGTTTTTGTGTATTCATCAGTTCGAAACTTCAAAGGAAAAAGTCTTTTAAAATAATTTTTTAAACAAAAATTCTTTTGAATAAATGTTTTGTACGAACGTTATTGGACTTGAAGACCAGCCTTGATAGCCATACCAGCCTTGATAGCCATACCAGCCTTGATAAATCATCACACGGTTTATGAATTTGCATTTGACAGGCTGCATGAATACTTTGAATGGCTTATTTTAAAACTTTCTGTTTTTTTAGCTCATTATTAAATAATTTATATTTGTTCATTTACGTCTCAACGATTAGTGTTTCATTGATTTAACCAAAATAATATTTTGCTTAAATTTTGAATGACAGGTCATTTGTCTTTTATATAAAGCAATTCTCTCAAAGTTAAAATTAATGTAAGAAAACGATAGATTGCTCCCTCATGACACTCTTTTAATGAAAATTTTAATGCCATTAAAAGTTATCAGATTTTAATGAAATTTGTTTATCAAACCACAAACAGTTTTACAGATTTGTGATATCAAACCGAGATTCATATTAAATTAAAATGTAGAAACCGAAAATATATGTGGTATACTTCTAACGTAATATATTCATAGCCTAAATATCCATATCATATCAAAGTTAAGATATTAGGTTCTTACAGATTCAAAACTTAATAATTCATTTGGTTTACATGAAGGTCTTGATGACCATTTCAAATCTGGTGCCCTTGGTTAATCGTATAATATAGAAATACACTAATTTTTTTTATATGAAATAATCTTAGCTATAAGAAATTAATGAGATTTTATAAAATTAAAGATTTAAACCTCTTAAAACAATCACTAAAAATAGTTAAAATGAAAAATCTATAAGAAAAATCTCTGTAATATACTCTTTTTTCCAGAAGTTTTGGCTGTTTCTGAGCAGTATAATCCAAAAAAAGTGTTTTTTAAAAATTTTTGGTAAGGATTAAGTGAAATTTACCTGTATCCAATACACCTAGTGATATTCCATTTCCAGTCATGAGTACTGTTAAAACTGCAATGCTCCTACTCCATGGAATACCAAGCATTGTCAGTGCTGAACAAAAGTTAAAAACGGTAAGAATAATCTGCTTTCTAGTTAGTGCATCAAATATAACACCTCCTATAAAAAGAATTTAACATGTGTATATCAAATTTATTATAGTACATATTTCTACATACAACAAAAAAGAAATTTCTGTGTACCTGTATGTTTTCTTATATATATGCATATTTCATATAGATATGCATATTTCATATATATATGCTTTTCTTATATATATGCGTATTTCATATATATATGTTTTTATATATATGCTTTATCTTTCAATTATAAAAAAAATGATGTCCTATTTGATTTAGATGTCCTATTTGAGTGTTCATGAGCAGTTTTAGCAAATTCATTTTATACTACTGACAGCGTTTGAAAAGCATAATTTTTAAAGTAAATATCAAGTTTTTTTATATATTATAAGTTATTGCTTATGGTAAATATTTAGCATACGAGCAAAATCTTAAAAACTTGCATTTACCAAATACAAGCAACAAATCTATTTTTTTTTTTTTCATGAAAAGTTTTAATTTATAAACAATACGTCTTTATAAGCTTTAATTACTGATGATGTATTTAAAAGAATGTATTTGTAGCTTTGATTATTGATTTGGTTTGGTTTCTCGTTCTACGGTCATTTTTGTGCAAACTTTGAGCTAATTAGACTGGAACCTACAGCTTTGATTATTGAAAAAGTTTTTTTTTTTAACTAGTTTAATTTTCAGTAAGAATATTTATGATAATAAAGCCTTCTGAATGTTTTTCTGAAAGTCATAAAAATTTACTTAATTAAAAAAAACTTAAAATTTTTATTTTTTAACTTTTTAAAGTATTCGTTTAATTTATTCAAAAAATTTCAAGCAAATAAAACCAATTTTCTTATAATATATCGAATACAAATTAAGGAATAAGGGAAATACTGCGTTTTGGGTCATTCCGAGCACACCTGTTTCAGCGGTTAAAAGTATATCAGATGGCTTTGGACTACTTGACTATAGCGTGGAGGAAATACATATAAAAATTAAAAGCCACTCTACCTTATCATTTCATGTCCCTGTTAGAATATTCTTGGACCGGTTTGGAATTGACGTTTTCACTTAAAATTTCGGCAATTCGGTTTTTAATGTAAAGCTTACTTTTGTAAAAAAAGCTTTAATGGGCAGTTCAATCTGTAAATATTGTCAGATCAATTATTTTCATTAGAATACATCATTTTGAATGTCAATTAAGCCGTTTTTAAATAGAAACAAGATCTGTTGAATTAATTAGTTCTGTTTGATGTTATTCCGCAAGCCAGTTGGTGACATGAATTAACAAAAACCTTCTCATTATGGGTATATTGTATCCTTCATAGATGTCTCAAATTATGCGCGAAGTACTAATTTGGGAATCTTGGGGCAACGCTTAGGTGGCAGAAAGCATTAAAGCGGTTTTACAGGGAATAAAAAATCGGAAATAGAGATTTTTTTTGAATCCAACTTAAGAAACAAATTAAACAATCCGATCATCACAAAAATCGCTTTGGACGGAAGCCAGTTTTCTCAACCTCGTCCTTCCCTAGAAAAAAAAACCTTCAGGCTTTTGTAGGAATAAGCCTGTTTTTACATTCGAAATTTTGCATATAATTTTATTGAAGCTAATCAAATAAAAAATAATTTAATAAATCGGCAAAAAGTCCAATTCGTCGATATCGTGCGAAACAAATGTTTTCAAAAGGCCTGGCCTGTCCCTGTTTTAAAAGGATTTCTCAGTTATGCCTGCATTTTATATGGTATGCACTTCTCCACTTTCAGTTTTTTTTCTTAAAAAAAAAAATAAAAACATTCAGGTCAAATGCCATTTACCATATCCATCCATTGACATTTAACAAGGAGGGAAATCGAAAATTATTAAATTTGCATGCTGTATTTGAAAAAGTACAGATTCAGTGAAACACGAATCTTCAATGTAGACGAAACCGAAATAACAATCGTGCAAAAAACAAAAATATTAGTTATGGTTTTTATTAATGAAGTAAAATTACTGGAGCCAAAAATGACAAACAATAAAGTGGCTAAGGAGAAGTATTCTAGATAGAGGTAAAAACGTCATAATGAATATAAGTGGCTTTCTATGAAAAATACTTACTTACGAAATCCTTCAAATCGGAGAAATCTGCCAATTGTTTAAAAACTCTTAATAATTATCTCCGCAATATGTGTTCTGATAATAAGGGAACAGACAATTTAGAGTTTAACTCACTTTCATGATCAATCATTCAAAATCTAGGTCGTCCAATACGATGTTTGTTAAAAATATGCCCAGTCGTTACGTAATTCCTTTATAAAGTTTGGACAAACCATTTTTCCTAACGTTTTTTTTTTGTAATTTCAGTCCAAGATTTTTTTATTTCTCCTTAATTTCATTATCAAATTCCAAACGTCAACACTAATGTTCAATATTGAGCCATTTATCTGGAATGGGAACAACACAAATTGTTTACGCATACTCAAGATTCCCTTATCAGTAATAAATCGCGATGTTTTTTGTTCAAACTTAAATAATAAAAATCGTGTGACATGAAGATTTTGTGACGTCACATTACTTTTTTGTCGCATATTCTTGGAAGTTAATTTTGATTTATCTAATACTTTTATAAAATACTGTTTAACTTATATAATGTAATGGTGATTTAAATTTAATAAAAATATAAATCTTTTAATGGTAAGTAGTAAAAAAAGATTAAACCTTTGAATAGAGAAATTTATAAAAATATTATTTGATGACTTGTATATTTGCACGTTATAGCGTTTTGAAGAAATTAATACTTAATAGAATTCACGAACGCAGCCTAATGAGGAGTATTTTAGAAATTTTATTAAGCTTTTAAGATAAATTATAAACTTGCCTACCAGCTAACGATCCAATGAGATAACCAGTTGATCTAGCCGTGTAAATGAACGCAATATGGGCCATATCGGTATTGACGAGGTTTTAAATCTAACAGTGTTGGCCCGGGCACAGCAACACTATACCCTGCAAAAGTAAAAGAAATCTTGATAATATTACATACGAAATTTTAGGAAAACAAGCAGAATTATATATGACTTGTACTACCAGAGATCCATTTATGAATAGGTCTTCCAATATTACGTGAGAAATTACAGACCACTAATTTTATATCAAATTACATCGCTGTTTCTAATTAATGAATTATAGAGTAAAATCATTTTAATACTTTGTTTTAATAAGATAGTGCAATGATTCACCTCAAACTTTTGATGTCGGACTGCATTTAAAACTACAATTCATTGTAGGCTCCTTCTATATGCAAAATTTTCTGAGAAATAAGCATCCGTTACTAATTCCTTACAATTTTATATCCAGATGGACAACTCCACAGTCTACTTGTTACAGATGGCGGAGTCAAAGGAGGCTATAATGGGAAATTTTTTAACATTGGAAATCGCATAGATGTTAGTGGTCCTAGTAGCCAACCATAGAAGTTACAGCTCCTAGTTTTGTTTAGAAAACTTTCTTTATTTAATATTGCTAGTTGGCACCTTTTATGTGAAGAAAAAAAGTAAATCAGAAAAGGTTAGTTCTTTTAATGAAAAGCTACCTCCCTTTAAATGGAAAAATAAACAAGAAAAATAGTAACTATATTTATTTTATATCTAAAGCACACATATTTCTCTGAAAATAACACAAGGCTTTTGAAAACCAATGTGATCGCGATTCGGCATATGTAAAATGCCATTTTTTGATATAAACACATGTAAACTTTTAACATCATAACCTTTCTTTAACATAAATTTTTATATTGGAAATGTTCACTTTTTTTTCTCTTCTTGTCATATATAGGATACTTGGTTTAATAATATGGTCTTCATAACTGCTAACGAAGCTTTGGCTAATCCAGCATAATAATTTCTTTATAGCTGACTTTATGCCAAAAATTGTAAATTTTTTTTATGTGATTAATTTTTAGAAGATGATTTTTTTTTTTTTAAAATGTCACAATACTTAAAAAAAAAAAAAATAATAAGATTTTAAAGGAAAAATAATAGCACCAACATATAAATTGCTATTTATAGGTTTTTAAAAAGTGTAATAGATTTTCAAAAAGAATAACAAGGAAACTACCATAGTTAAGAAAAATTATTGCAAAAATTATAACATTACAAATTTATGAAATCATGCAATAATTCACTATTTAATAAATTTATTTGTTTCATATTTTTAATTACATTAATTACAGTTAGTCAGTTACAGGAATTATTTGAAATATTGTTTAAAAACTAAATTTTTTCAGACTCATCTTCCTTTCCAATTAATTAACTTAACACAAACCATATATCAAAATCAATCTTTTAATTGAAAATAATTTAGCGTAATTAATAAAGGAATAGTTATAAAGAATCAAATTTAATTAATAAATCTGGTTTAACACTGGAAAAGAAAATTTCATCACAAGTGATTATACAAGGTCTGTAAAATAACCATAAAGGGCGTAGGTAACAGATGAAAAATGTAATCTTTTTTTTATTTGGGTAAAATGATAATACCGTCTGAAAAAAAAAGATATGTTTTGCTGCGAAA